>OV277349.1:15414004-15586504 GCA_922984085.1 Sicus ferrugineus
GCTGAGTTTATGGGCCACACGATGACCGTCATCGCCGTGAGGTCTATTTTCCTCGTCCAACGACGCACGGATTGGTATCGCTCCTCGGCTCTCCGACCCCTTGCCATCCGGTCGAAGAAGGACGGGCTAAATATGTGGATGCATTCCCGCAAGGTGGTTCCGGTTCTCTGTTGGACCCAGCGGAGGTACACCTTCACCAATACGCCGTTCAGCCACCTGCCGCTGCAGAGCGTTTCGAAGTCTCGGACTCGCACCTGAATTCCGCCTGGGACCGGAGGGTATTGCAGTAGCGAACCTTCCTCTGCTTCCGTTGCGTATGTGGACATTTTCTGTTTTGGACGTGGGTTATCTGGTCCGAGTTGGTTAGCTATAATGAAAGAAGAAGACGTTAGTGTATTCTATCTGCCCGTATCGACCGCTCGTCGATCTGTCTGTTCGGATGACTGTTCTGTCGTGTCTGTGGTCCGAGTGTCGGGCTACTCGATCTGACGGGTGCTTTTTCTCCCCCTTCGGAGTCGCAAGGAGATGTGTGGGCGTCTCGATATAGCTTCACTTCGCTGATATGTTCAGTGCGTATCCGATTCCATCCTTCTAGTTTAAGCTGTACAATGACCGGGGAGCTGAATCCAGGTACGGCTCGTCGTACTTCGGCGCCAGTTTCGCGGTAAATTTCTCGGCTGCGTTGGACAAAAAATGTGTTCTCGTCAAAACTCGCTGGCCAATCTGTGGTTTCCAAGGTCGATGTCGTAAAATGTAGTGCCGTGCCTGGGCATGTGCTGCGCGTCGAAGGTTGCTTCTTACAACTTCAAAGATGCCCTGTGATCGATGAGCTCGTTGATGTGGGCTCTGTTTCGTGTTGCTGTGCCCAGTGTGTTTTCGTCATATAATGCTCGCGGTATTCGTGGTTCTCTTCCCTGTGTGAGAAACGCTGGTGTGTACCCTGTGGACTCGGAGACTGTGGTGTTGATAGCTAGCATGATTTCTGGGAGTTGTTCGTCCCAGCGCTGTTGGATCCCTTTTGCTAATTGTGCAATGATACGTTTAACGTTTCGATTTCCTGCGGAATGTATGGAGCGGTGAATTGCTGACGGATACCCATCTTCTTTAAATATTCATTGAAGAGGGCGCTGCTGAATTGTGGGCCGTTGTCACAAATGAGAACGTTTGGTACTCCATAGCAGCAGACAATTCGCTCACGCAGGGCTTTCTGAAGGCTCTCACTTGTCGCCTTGCGCAGAGGAACTATTTCCGTCCATTTGGAGAACTTGTCGTACATGACCAGTGCCATCGTGTGACCCTGCGGCGTACGCGGCAGCGGTCCTATGAAGTCAGCACCGATCGTCGACCATGGTTCGTTGCTCAGATGTGTTAGCATGTGTCCGGCTGGTTTTTCTTGCGAGGGTTTGTACCTCTGGCAGGATTCGCAGCTGTTGACATACCTTTTAATATCCCGCGCCATGCCGGGCCAGTAGTAACGTTTGCCAATTCTGATTGTTGTTTTGCGAATCCCGTGATGTCCAGCGGTGGGGTTGTCGTGGTTCTCGGCGAGCAGCCGAGGTCGCAGATTCTTAGGGACGCACAACTTCCAGGGTGGCGAGTCATCGTCTAGATCGGACACTGGAAAGTGTCGGTAGAGTTGTCCATCGAGGATTGTGTAATCCGAGAATTTCTCAGGGCTTGCCTTTACGTCTTGAAGCTTCGTGGCATGCCATCGGCAATCCGCGGAGTTGGCGTCCCGAACTAATAGGACATCCGCTGACTGCCTAGAGAGGGCATCTGCCACAACGTTCCATTTTCCTCGTATGTATTTTACTTGGAACTGGTACTGCTGCAGCTCCAAGGCCCACCGCGCGATCCTGCCGGAAGGATTGTCTATGGAGTTAAGACAGCGCAACGAGGAATGGTCAGTGAGGACGGTAAATTCGTACAAATTCGTACCCTTCCACGTACTGTCGCATTTTTCGAATGCTCCACACTATCGCGAGACATTCCTTCTCGATGGTTGAGTATCGCTTTTCCACGTCGGTGAGGTGGCGGCTGGCATACGCGATCACTCGCTCTTCTCCTTCTTGCTCCTGCGTTAGCACCACGCCGAGGCCATACTCGCTAGCGTCTGTTTGAAGGACAAATTTTTGGTTGAAGTCCGGTTGCGCGAGGACGGTCGCTTCGATTAGTTTACTCTTTATTGTTTCGAAAGCCTGCTGTTGCTCAGTGTCCCATCCGAAACGTTTGCCTTACTTGAGAAGTGTCGTCAGTGGTGTCGTGATGTCTGAGAAACCGGGTATGAATCTGCGATACCATGACGCGGTGCCTAGAAAACGTCGAACGCCTCGTATGTCGGTAGGGGGTGGCAAATCTCGTATTGCCGTGATTTAGTCCGGGTCGGTGTGGATACCGTCGGTACTCACTACGTGACCGAGGTACTTGATTTCCTCTTGGAAGAACTTTCATTTTTCTCTGTTGATTTTTAATTTTGCAGCTTTCAACCGGCGTAATACTTCCCTCAGATTGTCCATGTGATCTTGCCACGATTTTCCGGTGACAATGATATCGTCCAAATATGCGAAAGCGTAGGGTTCCAGTTCCGGCCGATGACCTGGTCGAGCGCTCGTTGAAATGTGGCCGGCACGGAGTGCAACCCGAATGGCATCACACGCCACTGGTAAAGGCCACGGCCAGGTACGGTGAATGCCGTATACTTTCTGCTCCCGGGGTGTATACAGATCTGTCAGTAGAGATTTTTGAGATCGAGGGTACTTATGTACCGCGCTTCTCGTAAACGATCCAGAATGTGGTGTATCCCTGGCAGTGGGTACGCATCAGGTACAGACCGGGCATTGAGTTGGCCATAATCAACGCAGACGTGCCATTGTCCGGTCTTCTTCTTGACCAGCACCAGAGGAGCGCTAAATGGGCTGTTTGATGGTTCGATGCATCCCTTCTGTAATAGCTCATCCACTTCGTCGTTAATTACTTTCTACATAGCGGGATTTCTCGGGTAATAGCGCTGCTTGAGGGGCCGACCTTCATTACAATACGGTGTGTAGCTATGTTTGACGTGCCTTCCAATTCATCGAAGCCACGTAGTTCTTCGTCTAGGAATTTCCCGACCTGTTTCTCGACGGGGATGTCTTTGGTGACGATAGCCTGCTGTCTTGTCGGGTTGCTACTGGGGTTTTGTTCTTGTCCGGCCGAGGTGTCCGTTGCCTGTGTTAGGGTGCATCGCTCTATTGGGCAAGCTGTTCGTTCCCTGAGTTGGAGCCGTTGGCCTCCGCACTATAGAGTGGTCCAAATTTTTGAGAGGGAGTCCATTCCTAGCACCAGCGGATCGATCACTTCCGGCATGACTAGTAGGTCTATCACGCCACTGCTATTGCCCAGTTGAACCTCTGCTCGAAGGGATCGGTGTACCACCCGCACGCCACCGTCTGCCAGCTGGACCTTTACTCCTGTGCTGTCGGAGTCCAAATTCCGCTACCCGACTGGCGCTGACGAAACTTCGCGTGGCTCCAGTGTCCAACGTCGCCTCCAGATTCACTTCTCCGATTCTCACCTTTACCAGGATCTTCCTGCCATCGCTAAGCAAAGGTGCCGATGTAGCCGTCGTGGCTGCCAACTGGTGTGGCTCATAGGAGGAGCTTGTCGCACCTGCTGTTACTTTGTAGTTCCTTGTAGTGCTCGTGTTTAGTTTTGGGTGGGGGGGGGATGCCTGGTCTTGTATTGAGGGGATTTACTGGTCTTGAGGTTCCAACACCCCTCCTGTCGGTTGGTCCTCCTCGGCGTTTCCCGCCGACTTTTCCGCACTCCCAGCAGAATATTTTACTGGGACGCTGACACGCGTACTGTAAGTGCCCCTGCCCTCCGCAGCGTCTGCAAGCAGCGCGTGGATTCCTGATGATTTCTTCCAAATTCGCGAAGTCCTTGCGTCGGATATAGAGTTGGTATTCGCTGCGACAATTCCGATAAATTCGCTGCAACTGCTGTTCGCTTTGTGGGTCGGCTTGCCTCATAAGTGTCTGTACCCCCAGCACGTAGTCCTGGAAAGTCTCCCGGGTTCGTTGAACGCGACGGCGTATACTGTCGTCGAGGTCCTCGGAAGTACCGAGCGGGCAGGAAAACTTCCGAAAGTCGCGTTGGAAAGCCTGCCAGTTGTCCCAGTTGCGATTGTTGTTGCGATACCATGCCAACGCCGGTCTTTCAGCAACTCCGGCATGGTGTGGGGCAGAGTGTCGGTTAATGCCGTACGCCTTTGCCAATTCTTCAAGCCGTTCCAAAAATGCAAGTGGCTCTTGGCCGCCATCATACCGCGTCGCCCATCTGCGGACTGTGTCAATAATAGACCCATGCGAGGTGTGAGCGTCCGTTTGGGTTGCCAGGGGTGTACCGATATATAGCGTTGGTAGTGGCGTCGCGCTGGTTGTCGTCGTCGTAAGGCTGACTCGTTGCTGCCCACTGGGCCCTGGTGAGGGAGAGCGCTTGTATTTCTGTTCGAGTTCTCTCCGGCGTGACTCCTCTGCGTCGCTTAACTCTGTTCTGGTGGCGTAACCGTAAAATCGTCGTCGTAACTCCTCTACCGTCCCTGTTACCTCGAGCCCAAGGTCCTCCATAATTTTCTGGAAATCCTGTACGTTGTCGTTGTTGTTGACATTCATTATTTTAAGTAGTAATTTTATCTATTAATTTTTTATTTTAGTATTTATTTTGTGTATAAATTATTTTACTTGATTTATTGATATTTCAGTTATATTTTATTTATTAATTATTTTCTTGCGGGATATTACGGGTAGCTCCACTGCCTCGTAATTTTTCTGGTTTGCGGCTCTGTTGAATTCGTCTTGGTAAGTTTTCTTGCGGTAGTGTGTTGTTTCTCTGATGATTATTTGCTTGGTCTGTCTCTTCACTAACCTCTGTGCGGTGTGTGTCTCGGTTGCTTGTTCACTGGGTGCGCTGCTTGGCTTTTCGTAACAATAGCTTTATCCGGTGCCACTTCTGCTTGTTTTCTCGAACTTTCGGTCCTTAATGCGTGGGATTTCTGCTGCTATTGTCGTCGCTGAATTTTGACCCCAAGGGTCCTTGTTCGGACGCCATTTGTGACGAACCTTTTTTTTGGCGGCGTGGAGTAGCTGTCGCGCGTCTAGAGGTTCGGGTCGCAATACTTTACGATGACAATAGTCGCACTGATGATACCTATACGTAATCCCTCCCAAACCCTTCAGATTATGTAATACGAGGGTTTTTTCTCTATAATCCTTTATTTACATAAAAAATAGGTTACACTATGCTAGCATCTTAATCTGAAATACTGGTTTCTAGTTTGGGCTATGGTAACCTATACCGTCGACCTCGATTCTACCTGCGTTCCTCAGGGGGAGAAGACGTACCGTCAGTTAGCCAACTACACGGTTCCGTCGTAAGTCGTAATCAAGGGGAAGACGTATGGGATGTGGGGCATCAAGGATGGAAGCCCGTAGGTTTACAAACCACACGGGATACGAGATTATGGGGAACCAGGATGGGAGCCCGTCGGTTTAGAAACCACACGGGATACAGGGTGGATGATATAATTTTCGATGCTACGGGGACTATATATATATATATATATATATATATATATATATATATATATATATATATATATATATATATATATATATATATATATATATATATATATATATATATATATATATATATATATATATATATATATATATATATA
The DNA here is from genome assembly GCA_922984085.1 of Sicus ferrugineus. Taxonomy (NCBI): domain Eukaryota; kingdom Metazoa; phylum Arthropoda; class Insecta; order Diptera; family Conopidae; genus Sicus; species Sicus ferrugineus. The sequence continues at coordinate 15,419,724 of OV277349.1, forward strand.
TATATATATATATATATATATATATATATCAGAGTGAGTCTTTATTCTATATATATATATATATATATCACTCACTCTGACGTCTGTTCTTTGACTGGTATCAGCACTGCGTCAAATGTCCTTCGAGTAGTATCAGCTTGTCGCCGAAAGATGGCGCTGCAACCGTCGTGGTTGTTGTCGCCGCTAAGAGTTGAGCAGTTGGGACCCACCACCGGAGGGTGGAGGGAAATGGTGGTCCCTTGGGAGCCAATAGTGATCATCACTCGATATCCCCCGATGTGGTATCGCAGCCTCCGCTTGCTCTTGTTGGCCGCTGCGCGTTGCTGCAGCTTGCAGCTCCTTGCAACGGGAATTCATATTGTCGCATATAGATGTGGGCAGCATCTGGTGCCCTCTGTCGTGGAAGTCGTCTAATCCCATGAACGACATGCCCTGGACTTGAGGTGGTACCACGCGATCTTGCCCCAAGGTTTGAGGTGGCATCTCCGGTGCCTGATGTACCATGTCAGAGACTCTTTCCTCGGCCCTGGTCGTTACTGTCGCGGTCAAGTTTGCTGGGGTTGTGTCCTCGGCGTGGACATCTGCATAGAGCTGGTCGTAGAACCCTCCTTCGATCGGGTCGTAGAGGTACCTGAAACTGACTGTGCATTCTACGGCCAGATCCTCTTCGCTGACACGATGCCACGGGTGTTTGATCGCCCTCTGGAGTATGAACCCCAGGTCGTGGCCTGGTGGTGGCTTTGTGGAAGTCGAATCATAGAGGTGATTGAAGGGGGCGGATTTGCTTCGATGGCCCTGTTTAATGCGGCATCCACCTTGAAGCCGTATTGGCCTCCTTCATATGGCTCTTGGCTGGCTTTGACCCATTGCATGGCCTCATCGTTGTCTTCCTCGGTCGTTGGTGCCAGATGTGCTGTGATAGCGGCTGCTTGATCGCTTCTCGTGATGCCTTTCTGGACCTGAGTGGGCTGCGCTTCGTCGTCGAAGTCTCCTGCGAGTTCGGACGTGGCCTCGGGCTCCACTCGTAGGCTGTAATCTTCATTGGACTTCGGCACGGGATGGAGCTCATCATTGTGCTGCTTGGCCGGGTGCTTGGCCGGGTGCGCTGGTCCCGGCGCTTGGTAAGTAGGCGAATATTGCCTCCCAATGGTTCGCTGAGTTTATGGGCCACACGATGACCGTCATCGCCGTGAGGTCTATTTTCCTCGTCCAACGACGCACGGATTGGTATCGCTCCTCGGCTCTCCGACCCCTTGCCATCCGGTCGAAGAAGGACGGGCTAAATATGTGGATGCATTCCCGCAAGGTGGTTCCGGTTCTCTGTTGGACCCAGCGGAGGTACACCTTCACCAATACGTCGTTCAGCCACCTGCCGCTGCAGAGCGTTTCGAAGTCTCGGACTCGCACCTGAATTCCGCCTGGGACCGGAGGGTATTGCAGTAGCGAACCTTCCTCTGCTTCCGTTGCGTATGTGGACATTTTCTGTTTTGGACGTGGGTTATCTGGTCCGAGTTGGTTAGCTATAATGAAAGAAGAAGACGTTAGTGTATTCTATCTGCCCGTATCGACCGCTCGTCGATCTGTCTGTTGGGATGACTGTTCTGTCGTGTCTGTGGTCCGAGTGTCGGGCTACTCGATCTGACGGGTGCTCTTTCTCCCCCTTCGGAGTCGCAAGGAGATGTGTGGGCGTCTCGATATAGCTTCACTTCGCTGATATGTTCAGTGCGTATCCGATTCCATCCTTCTAGTTTAAGCTGTACAATGACCGGGGAGCTGAATCCAGGTACGGCTCGTCGTACTTCGGCGCCAGTTTCGCGGTAAATTTCTCGGCTGCGTTGGACAAAAAATGTGTTCTCGTCAAAACTCGCTGGCCAATCTGTGGTTTCCAAGGTCGATGTCGTAAAATGTAGTGCCGTGCCTGGGCATGTGCTGCGCGTCGAAGGTTGCTTCTTACAACTTCAAAGATGCCCTGTGATCGATGAGCTCGTTGATGTGGGCTCTGTTTCGTGTTGCTGTGCCCAGTGTGTTTTCGTCATATAATGCTCGCGGTATTCGTGGTTCTCTTCCCTGTGTGAGAAACGCTGGTGTGTACCCTGTGGACTCGGAGACTGTGGTGTTGATAGCTAGCATGATTTCTGGGAGTTGTTCGTCCCAGCGCTGTTGGATCCCTTTTGCTAATTGTGCAATGATACGTTTAACGTTTCGATTTCCTGCGGAATGTATGGAGCGGTGAATTGCTGACGGATACCCATCTTCTTTAAATATTCATTGAAGAGGGCGCTGCTGAATTGTGGGCCGTTGTCACAAATGAGAACGTTTGGTACTCCATAGCAGCAGACAATTCGCTCACGCAGGGCTTTCTGAAGGCTCTCACTTGTCGCCTTGCGCAGAGGAACTATCTCCGTCCATTTGGACAACTTGTCGTACATGACCAGTGCCATGGTGTGACCCTGCGGCGTACGCGGCAGCGGTCCTATGAAGTCAGCACCGATCGTCGACCATGGTTCGTTGCTCAGATGTGTTAGCATGTGTCCGGCTGGTTTTTCTTGCGAGGGTTTGTACCTCTGGCAGGATTCGCAGCTGTTGACATACCTTTTAATATCCCGCGCCATGCCGGGCCAGTAGTAACGTTTGCCAATTCTGATTGTTGTTTTGCGAATCCCGTGATGTCCAGCGGTGGGGTTGTCGTGGTTCTCGGCGAGCAGCCGAGGTCGCAGATTCTTAGGGACGCACAACTTCCAGGGTGGCGAGTCATCGTCTAGATCGGACACTGGAAAGTGTCGGTAGAGTTGTCCATCGAGGATTGTGTAATCCGAGAATTTCTCAGGGCTTGCCTTTACGTCTTGAAGCTTCGTGGCATGCCATCGGCAATCCGCGGAGTTGGCGTCCCGAACTAATAGGACATCCGCTGACTGCCTAGAGAGGGCATCTGCCACAACGTTCCACTTTCCTCGTATGTATTTTACTTGGAACTGGTACTGTTGCAGCTCCAAGGCCCACCGCGCGATCCTGCCGGAAGGATTGTCTATGGAGTTAAGACAGCGCAACGAGGAATGGTCAGTGAGGACGGTAAATTCGTACAAATTCGTACCCTTCCACATACTGTCGCATTTTTCGAATGCTCCACACTAGCGCGAGACATTCCTTCTCGATGGTTGAGTATCGCTGTTCCACGTCGGTGAGGTGGCGGCTGGCATACGCGATCACTCGCTCTTCTCCTTCTTGCTCCTGCGTTAGCACCACGCCGAGGCCATACTCGCTAGCGTCTGTTTGAAGGACAAATTTTTGGTTGAAGTCCGGTTGCGCGAGGACGGTCGCTTCGATTAGTTTACTCTTTATTGTTTCGAAAGCCTGCTGTTGCTCAGTGTCCCATCCGAAGCGTTTGCCTTACTTGAGAAGTGTCGTCAGTGGTGTCGTGATGTCTGAGAAACCGGGTATGAATCTGCGATACCATGACGCGGTGCCTAGAAAACGTCGAACGCCTCGTATGTCGGTAGGGGGTGGCAAATCTCGTATTGCCGTGATTTAGTCCGGGTCGGTGTGGATACCGTCGGTACTCACTACGTGACCGAGGTACTTGATTTCCTCTTGGAAGAACTTTCATTTTTCTCTGTTGATTTTTAATTTTGCAGCTTTCAACCGGCGTAATACTTCCCTCAGATTGTCCATGTGATCTTGCCACGATTTTCCGGTGACAATGATATCGTCCAAATATGCGAAAGCGTAGGGTTCCAGTTCCGGCCGATGACCTGGTCGAGCGCTCGTTGAAATGTGGCCGGCACGGAGTGCAACCCGAATGGCATCACACGCCACTGGTAAAGGCCACGGCCAGGTACGGTGAATGCCGTATACTTTCTGCTCCCGGGGTGCATACAGATCTGTCAGTAGAGATTTTTGAGATCGAGGGTACTTATGTACCGCGCTTCTCGTAAACGATCCAGAATGTGGTGTATCCCTGGCAGTGGGTACGCATCAGGTACAGACCGGGCATTGAGTTGGCCATAATCAACGTAGACGTGCCATTGTCCGGTCTTCTTCTTGACCAGCACCAGAGGAGCGCTAAATGGGCTGTTTGATGGCTCGATGCATCCCTTCTGTAATAGCTCATCCACTTCGTCGTTAATTACTTTCTACATAGCGGGATTTCTCGGGTAATAGCGCTGCTTGAGGGGCCGACCTTCATTACAATACGGTGTGTAGCTATGTTTGACGTGCCTTCCAATTCATCGAAGCCACGTAGTTCTTCGTCTAGGAATTTCCCGACCTGTTTCTCGACGGGGATGTCTTTGGTGACGATAGCCTGCTGTCTTGTCGGGTTGCTACTGGGGTTTTGTTCTTGTCCGGCCGAGGTGTCCGTTGCCTGTGTTAGGGTGCATCGCTCTGTTGGGCAAGCTGCTCGTTCCCTGAGTTGGAGCCGTTGGCCTCCGCGCTGTAGAGTGGTCCAAATTTTTGAGAGGGAGTCCATTCCTAGCACCAGCGGATCGATCACTTCCGGCATGACTAGTAGGTCTATCACGCCACTGCTATTGCCCAGTTGAACCTCTGCTCGAAGGGATCGGTGTACCACCCGCACGCCACCGTCTGCCAGCTGGACCTTTACTCCTGTGCTGTAGGATATCTCGGGGAGTCCCAATTCCGCTACCCGACTGGCGCTGACGAAACTTCGCGTGGCTCCAGTGTCCAACGTCGCCTCCAGATACACTTCTCCGATTCTCACCTTTGCCAGGATCTTCCTGCCATCGCTAAGCAAAGGTGCCGATGTAGCCGTCGTGGCTGCCAACTGGTGTGGCTCATAGGAGGAGCTTGTTTGTCGCACCTGCTGTTACTTTGTAGTTCCTTGTATTGCTCGTGTTTAGTTTGGGTGGGGGGGATGCCTGGTCTTGTATTGGGGGGATTTACTTGTCTTGAGGTTCCAACACCCCTCCTGTCGGTTGGTCCTCCTCGGCGTTTCCCGCTCGTCTTCTGCAGCACTCGATGGTGCGCATGCCGACTTTTCCGCACTCCCAGCAGAATATTTTACTGGGACGCTGACACGCGTACTGTAAGTGCCCCTGCCCTCCGCAGCGTCTGCAAGCAGCGCGTGGATTCCTGATGATTTCTTCCAAATTCGCGAAGTCCTTGCGTCGGATATAGAGTTGGTATTCGCTGCGACAATTCCGATAAATTCGCTGCAACTGCTGTTCGCTTTGTAGGTCGGCTTGCCTCATAAGTGTCTGTACCCCCAGCACGTAGTCCTGGAAAGTCTCCCGGGTTCGTTGAACGCGACGGCGTATACTGTCGTCGAGGTCCTCGGAAGTACCGAGCGGGCAGGAAAACTTCCGAAAGTCGCGTTGGAAAGCCTGCCAGTTGTCCCAGTTGCGATTGTTGTTGCGATACCATGCCAACGCCGGTCTTTCAGCAACTCCGGCATGGTGTGGGGCAGAGTGTCGGTTAATGCCGTACGCCTTTGCCAATTCTTCAAGCCGTTCCAAAAATGCAAGTGGCTCTTGGCCGCCATCATACCGCGTCGCCCATCTGCGGACTGTGTCAATAACAGACCCATGCGAGGTGTGAGCGTCCGTTTGGGTTGCCAGGGGTGTACCGATATATAGCGTTGGTAGTGGCGTCGCGCTGGTTGTCGTCGTCGTAAGGCTGACTCGTTGCTGCCCACTGGGCCCTGGTGAGGGAGAGCGCTTGTATTTCTGTTCGAGTTCTCTCCGGCGTGACTCCTCTGCGTCGCTTAACTCTGTTCTGGTGGCGTAACCGTAAAATCGTCGTCGTAACTCCTCTACCGTCCCTGTTACCTCGAGCCCAAGGTCCTCCATAATTTTCTGGAAATCCTGTACGTTGTCGTTGTTGTTGACATTCATTATTTTAAGTAGTAATTTTATCTATTAATTTTTTATTTTAGATAAAATTTTATTTTAGACAAAATAAATATTTATTTATTTTGTGTATAAATTATTTTACTTGATTTATTGATATTTCAGTTATATTTTATTTATTAATTATTTTCTTGCGGGATATTACGGGTAGCTCCACTGCCTCGTAATTTTTCTGGTTTGCGGCTCTGTTGAATTCGTCTTGGTAAGTTTTCTTGCGGTAGTGTGTTGTTTCTCTGATGATTATTTGCTTGGTCTGTCTCTTCACTAACCTCTGTGCGGTGTGTGTCTCGGTTGCTTGTTCACTGGGTGCGCTGCTTGGCTTTTCGTAACGATAGCTTTATCCGGTGCCACTTCTGCTTGTTTTCTCGAACTTTCGGTCCTTAATGCGTGGGATTTCTGCTGCTATTGTCGTCGCTGAATTTTGACCCCAAGGGTCCCTGTTCGGACGCCATTTGTGACGAACCTTTTTTTTGGCGGCGTGGAGTAGCTGTCGCGCGTCTAGAGGTTCGGGTCGCAATACTTTACGATGACAATAGTCGCACTGATGATACCTATACGTAATCCCTCCCAAACCCTTCAGATTATGTAATACGAGGGTTTTTTTCTCTATAATCCTTTATTTACATAAAAAATAGGTTACACTATGCTAGCATCTTAATCTGAAATACTGGTTTCTAGTTTGGGCTATGGTAACCTATACCGTCGACCTCGATTCTACCTGCGTTCCTCAGGGGGAGAAGACGTACCGTCAGTTAGCCAACTACACGGTTCCGTCGTAAGTCGTAATCAAGGGGAAGACGTATGGGATGTGGGGCATCAAGAATGGAAGCCCGTAGGTTTACAAACCACACGGGATACGAGATTATGGGGAACCAGGATGGGAGCCCGTCGGTTTAGAAACCACACGGGATACAGGGTGGATGATAGAATTTTCGATGCTACGGGGACTATATATATATATATATATATATAAGTATATATATATATATATATATATATATATATATATATATATATATATATATATATATATATATATATATATATATATATATATATATATATATATATATATATATATATATATATATATATATATATATATATATATATATATATATATATAGAATAAAGACTCACTCTGACGTCTGTTCTTTGACTGGTATCAGCACTGCGTCAAATGTCCTTCGAGTAGTATCAGCTTGTCGCCGAAAGATGGCGCTGCAACCGTCGTGGTTGTTGTCGCCGCTAAGAGTTGAGTAGTTGGGACCCACCACCGGAGGGTGGAGGGAAATGGTGGTCCCTTGGGAGCCAATAGTGATCATCACTCGATATCCCCCGATGTGGTATCGCAGCCTCCGCTTGCTCTTGTTGGCCGCTGCGCGTTGCTGCAGCTTGCAGCTCCTTGCAACGGGAATTCATATTGTCGCATATAGATGTGGGCAGCATCTGGTGCCCTCTGTCGTGGAAGTCGTCTAATCCCATGAACGACATGCCCTGGACTTTAGGTGGTACCACGCGATCTTGCCCCAAGGTTTGAGGTGGCATCTCCGGTGCCTGATGTACCATGTCAGAGACTCTTTCCTCGGCCCTGGTCGTTACTGTCGCGGTCAAGTTTGCTGGGGTTGTGTCCTCGGCGTGGACATCTGCATAGAGCTGGTCGTAGAACCCTCCTTCGATCGGGTCGTAGAGGTACCTGAAACTGACTGTGCATTCTACGGCCAGATCCTCTTCGCTGACACGATGCCACGGGTGTTTGACCGCCCTCTGGAGTATGAACCCCAGGTCGTGGCCTGGTGGTGGCTTTGTGGAAGTCGAATCATAGAGGTGATTGAAGGGGGCGGATTTGCTTCGATGGCCCTGTTTAATGCGGCATCCACCTTGAAGCCGTATTGGCCTCCTTCATATGGCTCTTGGCTGGCTTTGACCCATTGCATGGCCTCATCGTTGTCTTCCTCGGTCGTTGGTGCCAGATGTGCTGTGATAGCGCCTGCTTGATCGCTTCTCGTGATGCCTTTCTGGACCTGAGTGGGCTGCGCTTCGTCGTCGAAGTCTCCTGCGAGTTCGGACGTGGCCTCGGGCTCCACTCGTAGGCTGTAATCTTCATTGGACTTCGGCACGGGATGGAGCTCATCATTGTGCTGCTTGGCCGGGTGCTTGGCCGGGTGCGCTGGTCCCGGCGCTTGGTAAGTAGGCGAATATTGCCTCCCAATGGTTCGCTGAGTTTATGGGCCACACGATGACCGTCATCGCCGTGAGGTCTATTTTCCTCGTCCAACGACGCACGGATTGGTATCGCTCCTCGGCTCTCCGACCCCTTGCCATCCGGTCGAAGAAGGACGGGCTAAATATGTGGATGCATTCCCGCAAGGTGGTTCCGGTTCTCTGTTGGACCCAGCGGAGGTACACCTTCACCAATACGTCGTTCAGCCACCTGCCGCTGCAGAGCGTTTCGAAGTCTCGGACTCGCACCTGAATTCCGCCTGGGACCGGAGGATATTGCAGTAGCGAACCTTCCTCTGCTTCCGTTGCGTATGTGGACATTTTCTGTTTTGGACGTGGGTTATCTGGTCCGAGTTGGTTAGCTATAATGAAAGAAGAAGACGTTAGTGTATTCTATCTGCCCGTATCGACCGCTCGTCGATCTGTCTGTTCGGATGACTGTTCTGTCGTGTCTGTGGTCCGAGTGTCGGGCTACTCGATCTGACGGGTGCTCTTTCTCCCCCTTCGGAGTCGCAAGGAGATGTGTGGGCGTCTCGATATAGCTTCACTTCGCTGATATGTTCAGTGCGTATCCGATTCCATCCTTCTAGTTTAAGCTGTACAATGACCGGGGAGCTGAATCCAGGTACGGCTCGTCGTACTTCGGCGCCAGTTTCGCGGTAAATTTCTCGGCTGCGTTGGACAAAAAATGTGTTCTCGTCAAAACTCGCTGGCCAATCTGTGGTTTCCAAGGTCGATGTCGTAAAATGTAGTGCCGTGCCTGGGCATGTGCTGCGCGTCGAAGGTTGCTTCTTACAACTTCAAAGATGCCCTGTGATCGATGAGCTCGTTGATGTGGGCTCTGTTTCGTGTTGCTGTGCCCAGTGTGTTTTCGTCATATAATGCTCGCGGTATTCGTGGTTCTCTTCCCTGTGTGAGAAACGCTGGTGTGTACCCTGTGGACTCGGAGACTGTGGTGTTGATAGCTAGCATGATTTCTGGGAGTTGTTCGTCCCAGCGCTGTTGGATCCCTTTTGCTAATTGTGCAATGATACGTTTAACGTTTCGATTTCCTGCGGAATGTATGGAGCGGTGAATTGCTGACGGATACCCATCTTCTTTAAATATTCATTGAAGAGGGCGCTGCTGAATTGTGGGCCGTTGTCACAAATGAGAACGTTTGGTACTCCATAGCAGCAGACAATTCGCTCACGCAGGGCTTTCTGAAGGCTCTCACTTGTCGCCTTGCGCAGAGGAACTATCTCCGTCCATTTGGAGAACTTGTCGTACATGACCAGTGCCATGGTGTGACCCTGCGGCGTACGCGGCAGCGGTCCTATGAAGTCAACACCGATCGTCGACCATGGTTCGTTGCTCAGATGTGTTAGCATGTGTCCGGCTGGTTTTTCTTGCGAGGGTTTGTACCTCTGGCAGGATTCGCAGCTGTTGACATACCTTTTAATATCCCGCGCCATGCCGGGCCAGTAGTAACGTTTGCCAATTCTGATTGTTGTTTTGCGAATCCCGTGATGTCCAGCGGTGGGGTTGTCGTGGTTCTCGGCGAGCAGCCGAGGTCGCAGATTCTTAGGGACGCACAACTTCCAGGGTGGCGAGTCATCGTCTAGATCGGACACTGGAAAGTGTCGGTAGAGTTGTCCATCGAGGATTGTGTAATCCGAGAATTTCTCAGGGCTTGCCTTTACGTCTTGAAGCTTCGTGGCATGCCATCGGCAATCCGCGGAGTTGGCGTCCCGAACTAATAGGACATCCGCTAACTGCCTAGAGAGGGCATCTGCCACAACGTTCCACTTTCCTCGTATGTATTTTACTTGGAACTGGTACTGCTGCAGCTCCAAGGCCCACCGCGCGATCCTGCCGGAAGGATTGTCTATGGAGTTAAGACAGCGCAACGAGGAATGGTCAGTGAGGACGGTAAATTCGTACAAATTCGTACCCTTCCACGTACTGTCGCATTTTTCGAATGCTCCACACTATCGCGAGACATTCCTTCTCGATGGTTGAGTATCGCTCTTCCACGTCGGTGAGGTGGCGGCTGGCATACGCGATCACTCGCTCTTCTCCTTCTAGCTCCTGCGTTAGCACCACGCCGAGGCCATACTCGCTAGCGTCTGTTTGAAGGACAAATTTTTGGTTGAAGTCCGGTTGCGCGAGGACGGTCGCTTCGATTAGTTTACTCTTTATTGTTTCGAAAGCCTGCTGTTGCTCAGTGTCCCATCCGAAGCGTTTGCCTTACTTGAGAAGTGTCGTCAGTGGTGTCGTGATGTCTGAGAAACCGGGTATGAATCTGCGATACCATGACGCGGTGCCTAGAAAACGTCGAACGCCTCGTATGTCGGTAGGGGGTGGCAAATCTCGTATTGCCGTGATTTAGTCCGGGTCGGTGTGGATACCGTCGGTACTCACTACGTGACCGAGGTACTTGATTTCCTCTTGGAAGAACTTTCATTTTTCTCTGTTGATTTTTAATTTTGCAGCTTTCAACCGGCGTAATACTTCCCTCAGATTATCCATGTGATCTTGCCACGATTTTCCGGTGACAATGATATCGTCCAAATACGCGAAAGCGTAGGGTTCCAGTTCCGGCCGATGACCTGGTCGAGCGCTCGTTGAAATGTGGCTGGCACGGAGTGCAACCCGAATGGCATCACACGCCACTGGTAAAGGCCACGGCCAGGTACGGTGAATGCCGTATACTTTTTGCTCCCGGGCTGCATAGAGATCTGCCAGTAGAGATTTTTGAGATCGAGGGTACTTATGTACCGCGCTTCTCGTAAACGATCCAGAATGTGGTGTATCCCTGGCAGTGGGTACGCATCAGGTACAGACCGGGCATTGAGTTGGCCATAATCAACGTAGACGTGCCATTGTCCGGTCTTCTTCTTGACCAGCACCAGAGGAGCGCTAAATGGGCTGTTTGATGGTTCGATGCATCCCTTCTGTAATAGCTCATCCACTTCGTCGTTAATTACTTTCTACATAGCGGGATTTCTCGGGTAATAGCGCTGCTTGAGGGGCCGACCTTCATTACAATACGGTGTGTAGCTATGTTTGACGTGCCTTCCAATTCATCGAAGCCACGTAGTTCTTCGTCTAGGAATTTCCCGACCTGTTTCTCGACGGGGATGTCTTTGGTGACGATAGCCTGCTGTCTTGTCGGGTTGCTACTGGGGTTTTGTTCTTGTCCGGCCGAGGGTCCGTTGCCTGTGTTAGGGTGCATCGCTCTGTTGGGCAAGCTGCTCGTTCCCTGAGTTGGAGCCGTTGGCCTCCGCGCTGTAGAGTGGTCCAAATTTTTGAGAGGGAGTCCATTCCTAGCACCAGCGGATCGATCACTTCCGGCATGACTAGTAGGTCTATCACGCCACTGCTATTGCCCAGTTGAACCTCTGCTCGAAGGGATCGGTGTACCACCCGCACGCCACCGTCTGCCAGCTGGACCTTTACTCCTGTGCTGTAGGATATCTCGGGGAGTCCCAATTCCGCTACCCGACTGGCGCTGACGAAACTTCGCGTGGCTCCAGTGTCCAACGTCGCCTCCAGATTCACTTCTCCGATTCTCACCTTTGCCAGGATCTTCCTGCCATCGCTAAGCAAAGGTGCCGATGTAGCCGTCGTGGCTGCCAACTGGTGTGGCTCATAGGAGGAGCATGTCGCACCTGCTGTTACTTTCTAGTTCCTTGTATTGCTCGTGTTTAGTTTGGGTGGGGGGGGGATGCCTGGTCTTGTATTGGGGGGATTTACTTGTCTTGAGGTTCCAACACCCCTCCTGTCGGTTGGTCCTCCTCGGCGTTTCCCGCTCGTCTTCTGCAGCACTCGATGGTGCGCATGCCGACTTTTCCGCACTCCCAGCAGAATATTTTACTGGGACGCTGACACGCGTACTGTAAGTGCCCCTACCCTCCGCAACGTCTGCAAGCAGCGCGTGGATTCCTGATGATTTCTTCCAAAATCGCGAAGTCCTTGCGTCGGATATAGAGTTGGTATTCGCTGCGACAATTCCGATAAAGTCGCTGCAACTGCTGTTCGCTTTGTAGGTCGGCTTGCCTCATAAGTGTCTGTACCCCAGCACGTAGTCCTGGAAAGTCTCCCGGGTTCGTTGAACGCGACGGCGTATACTGTCGTCGAGGTCCTCGGAAGTACCGAGCGGGCAGGAAAAACTTCCGAAAGTCGCGTTGGAAAGCCTGCCAGTTATCCCAGATGCGATTGTTGTTGCGATACCATGCCAACTGGGCCCTGGTGAGGGAGAGCGCTTGTAATTCTGTTCGAGTTCTCTCAGGCGTGACTCCTCTTCGTCGCTTAACTCTGTTCTGGTGGCGTAACCGTAAAATCGTCGTCGTAACTCCTGTTGTGGGTAATTCGGCACACCCTAAAACCAGCGCAAGTATTTTTATTAATACAGTACTTTGCCCGTTTACGCTGCATACTTCCAACGTGGAGGCTTGTAGTTATTTTTTTGGAAGGCATACTTTTAGGCCAAACTGTGGTCGCCTCTCGATCACAGTTCAATAAATTTAAAGTAGAATTTAAATTGCGCAAGAGTATTTTTTCTCCAAAATAGCAAGTCCGCTTGCAAAATCCAAGTCCGCAAGCGAGGCATTGAAGTTTGAGTTGCGAAAATCCCACTTGCCCAACAGCCAATAATTTCTAGCAGAATTCCAATTCTGCAAGAAAGTCATATTGCACAATGAGACAAAGTGCAGCGATTGACTCACTTAGCTGGCTCAACCGAGCTGGCTAGTAATTTGTTTTAATTTTGAGCAAAGAGTCTGATTTTGAGTTAAATAAAGAACGGACGTCGTCAGTTAAATTTTAAAAGTAGTGTTTGCTTTGCCGCGGGTATCCTTCAGCGGAAGGATACCACATTATTTAAGTTTAATTTCTCTTATCGTGGGTGTCCTTCAGCGGAAGGATACCGCAACATATTTGGCGAAGCCGGTTCGCGAACCGAAGATCGCGGAAGTTTAAAAAAAAAAACTTGAAAAGTGAAGGTGCAAAACTTGAAAATTAAATACAATTAAAATTGAAAGGAAATGGTAAAACAATAAAGAAGAAATAATAAAAGTAAAAGGAAAAATATTTCAAAAAAAAAAAAAGAAAAATTTGGAAAATTAGTGCAGTGTTAAAAATTTTATACAATAATTAGAGTGCAATTTAAAAATTGTCCAACCTTTTTTGCCGGAAAGCACCGGAGAAAAATGGATAGACGAGCTTAAAGAAATCTAAATTTTGTTTCGGTGAGTTATTTTTATTCATTATTAATTTTTAAAGAGTTTGCGAAATTTTGAAGAAGCTTGGAGTTTTGGATGTTGTAAATAATTTAAATTTTTAAAAAGAAAAATTTTGCTTCTGGTTTTGTTTTTTAATTAAGAGATGGCAGAAGGCTAGTTCTGATATTTCAATACTGATATTTCCGGGTTGATTTTTTTTGTACACCTCGAATTAACCAGAGGGAAAAATATTTCCTCTCAACGTTTTGGAGAATTATTTTGAGTTTTTGGGAATTATTTTGAGGAGAAGGGACATTGTGTTCAGTGGAAATTGGTTCCTAAATGTTTTACCCACATACCGCGCGTGTTTCAACGAAGTTTAACGCAATGAACTTTGTCTTGCATCAGTTTACGCGTTTTTCAATTCTGGAATATCAGTAGTTTTCTTTCCGCTGGCCCCGCGGACCGATATTGAAGTGAAAAAAGAAACCACAAAAGGTAAAGTATAAATTGAATTTGTGCAGTGAAGTGTACATCTAAACATAGATGAGTTAAATAAAAATGTAATTTTATTTAGAGAGAAAAAAAATACATGTATTTATCTTGTAGATAAAAATAAATCATCTGTTTATAAAAGTTCGAACACGAGTTCGAGTGTTTTATTTGGTTAAACCTTGAAACGCGATCATTGCTTCAAGGTTAACGTTTTGTTTCCGCGTAGTGAGCGAACGGTGAACGACCGTAAGAATAAAGAAATTCGATGCTCGATTTTAATGCGGCCGCTTACTCTGGCCTTGAATTTATTTCAACGTGTTGTTGTGTACAATTTTTGTTATTTGAAGTAGGTCAGTAGTGACAAGGAAGAGAGTTGCTGATTGCTGCAGTTTTAATCGCAGCCAAGCTAATTAAATTAGCTTAAAGGAAATAGTAAATGAATGGGAAGAAAAATTTTTGATAAAAAATAGAGAATATAATGATTTGTTAGGACAAATAGATAGAATTATAGATAAGATATGGTTAAATTTGAATTTAACAATAAATAATAAGGAAAACTTAGAATTAATTAAAGCGAAATTAAATAGGGCCAGCAATAATTCAAAAGTAGAGCAGGCAGATGCCGTTTTAGATGAATTATTGAATTTCGTAGACCATAGGAACCAGAATTACGTGGAGGAAATAAGGAATTGGAAAAAACAATTTGGACACTTAAAAAACAGATACGACAACCATCTGGTGGAAAGGGGAATATAAGCGAGCCAGTTAGCAGAATTAAAAGCTGAAAGATGACCTTAGGGAGCGCCTACAAAATAGAGGACTTGCTACGTCAGCGGTGGATAGGACGCCAAGACAGCGGAGTAAGAAGGACTTCTCGTCGTTGGAACAGGCATGCCGGAGACTCCAAGAGCTAAAAGAAGAGAATAGGCTTCCAAAACAAGAGCTGGAGCTGGCCCAAGACCAAACGCTGCACCATAAGGAAGCTGTTGTTCAAGTCAGCAGTCCAAAGCAGAGCAACTCTATTTCCTTTTTATTTATTTCCGCGTTATCAATAAAAGAGAAAATGGGTATCGAGGCTATTTCGAAATCTGTTAGTAGGCTGGTACCTCTGTTTTCAGGGACGAGATCACCCGACTTGAGAGGGGAGGTCTACAAGTTCATAGAGGGGTGCGAATTAGCTAAGACGGGCATCAGTAATGCGGAAATGCAAGATTTCATTGCATGCGTTAAACAGAGGCTTCACGGTAGTGCGTATACTCTATTGAGGGGGAAGCAAGTCACCACGACAGAAGCTCTATACGCTGCGATAAAAGAAGCGTACCTGCCATTGAAATCACTGGACACTGTGATGGCGGAGATACACATGACTGTTCAATCTCCGAGAGAAGGTATCAGGGATTTCGCTGAAAAGTTAATTGATTTACGAACACAGGCCGGGGACTATATATCGGACCATTATAAGAGTTCAGGGTATCAGGCTCTGCGGGAAGAGGTAGCTGCCTCGATAACAAGGACTTTCACATTAGGATTACAGGACCCTACCCTAAGGATGAGACTGGTAGGTTCTTCGGAAACAAATTTCGAGAAGCTGGTAGATCTGGCATTAAATTTGTATGAAGTTGTTAGCAGATCACACTTCAGACAAGGGGGTTGGCCAGGTACACAAGGAAAGCGAATAGCGGGTATGAATCCTGTATGGGAGCTGGGAGATTCCACTTATGTACAGCGCAGAAATAATTCCCAAATACAACCAAATGCTGCGACAAATTAATACCGTTAGAGTAATCAAATGGAAGTGAGGTTATCCGAAAAAGGGAGCAGTCCCATGCGTGCAGAACGCAGCGAAAACCCCAAACTTAAAATTGTGTGTAGTTTCTGCAACAAGAAAGGCCATACCAGGGATGAATGTCTGATAAGAAAAAATACACCTTATTGCGAGAAATGTTTGGTTTATGGTCATGAGCCAAACTGGAGGTGCGAGAAGCCGCAGAGGCAAAATTTCCAGAGTAACCACCTCAGTGGGGACGACAAGACTATACGCAACAGCAACAAACAAATAGTGCAAGCGAAAGTAAGAATAGTAATCGCTGGGGCTCAACGCAACAGAATTTCACCCAAAGGAAGTTGGAAAACCCTTCACACTATGCTAGAGACAATCGACCTCAACAAAAGGATCCAATAACATGCCACTGGTGTAACAGACCGGGACATATTATACGAGATTGTGAGGCGAGGAGGAATTGGGAAAAGTTTCAAGGCAATCGCCAGGGAAACTAGCAAGGGCCCAGAACAGGCCAATAGTCTGGGAAACCTACATAAATAGTAACTTAAGGCCAAATGAGGTAGTAAAAGTAAGGCCAGCATCTAAAACGATTGTGGATACGTTACGAAACTCAATAAATGAAGTAGTAGCAGTAAGTCCAACATCTGAAGAGATTGTGGACACGTTACGAAACTCAATAAATGAAGTAGTAACAGTAAGGCCAACATCTAAAACGATTGTAAACTCAATAAATAACGATTACGAAACTCAATAAATGAAGTAGTAACTGTAAGTCCGACATCGGGAACGGTTATGGATACGTTACCAACTTCAACAAATGAGGGAGTGAAAGTAAGTCCGACATCGGAAGCGATTGTGGATACGTTACCAGCCTCAATAACTGAAGTAGTAACAGTAAGTTCTACGTCTGAAGAGATTGTGGATACGTTGCCAACTTCAGCAAAATTAAAGAAAGCTAGAAAGGTAAAAATTACAGTTGATAAGAATATAGAAAACAAAAATAATATTCGGAGAAAATCAGACGAATCGGTAGGTCAGGCTGTAAAGATAATTGAAGTTGGAGTACAGTGTTTAATGACAATACTTCTGATTGCACAATTGGTTGATGTATTTATTATAAGAACAATCTTCCGCAATTTTCAGCATTGTAAAGTAAGGAGCATTAGTCTTAGAGTAACGGAATATGTTACCTGTATAAAAGCTCTTGCAAGTCATATAAAATCAGAAATAATAGCCAAATGGAGAGTTTCTTTTCCTAAGTTTCCAAATCAATGTGTGAATGCGAGTGTTCATGTTCATAACCTGCATAATAAAAATAAAAAGATTGAGGGGGAAGTGTCTAATTGGGAGCAATCTAATTTGAATGACGTGTTTATTGAGTTGCCTTGCGAAGAGGCCAAAAATAAAAAACTCTACAACAGTGCACAAGAAGAGAATTCCACCAGTAATATACCAGGGAAAACTGGTTAATGTGAAAAATGATAAAATTTTTGTGCCCGTATTAAAATCAAGCGGGCAAGATTTCGCCTTTAACCACAATTTCGCATCGGTTTTTACAAATCTTAATAACTTGCAGTTAAGTAAACAAGCTAATATGAATTACATGACGATGCATGTGAAAAATCGAACAAGAAACATTAGTAAAACTCTAGAATTTAAATAAAAAAAAAAAAACTTTGAATAAAAATTTTAAATATTATGGGTCTTACGATAGTAGAATTAATGACAAAAAATTTAGTAAAGCTATGATAATAATGAAATTAATGAGAATAAATGAATAAAATAAATGAAATATAAAAATTTGTCAGTAAGAGTCTAAACACATTTTTGGGCTATATCAATTTAGTCGAAACAATGGGGAAATAGGAAAAATAGCTCAGGTTAATATGTGAATACATATTCAAAAGAACACATTACTTAAAGATTAAAACCAATATGTAAGACATGTTGGCGCGAGGTAAAAGTAATCCCGTTCCATTTTAGAGTATTTCATTCGTCTTACTCTATATGTATTAAATATTTAATTTAGGATAGCCGAATTCAACTTTAGTTGATACGATGGAAATTGATCCGAGAAGAAGGCAATCCTCACCACTTCAACGGATATGACATTGGCACAGATGACCTCAAACAATGTCCAACGATTCGTAAATCTTACTTACAAACTAACCCTAAATATTGAAAAGAATAAAAAAAAATATATACACATTGTACAAAAAAAAAAACAAAAACGAAAACATATTAAAAATGTTATAAGAATTAATAGAAAAAAAGAAAAATAAAAAAAAAGAAATTGATATAAAAAAAAGGAAAAATACAGAAAGAGAAAAAGATGTAGAATAAAATAAGAGCAAAAGAATGAAATATAAAAAGAAAACTTAAAGAAAAAAAAAGAAAGACTAGAAAATAAAAGAGAGAAAAATTTTTTACTAACACAACTAATTAAAACTAATTACTAACTTTTAACTACGTGCGTTTCAGTAAGCAAAGACCTGCTTACTTAACCGTAGACGCACGTTGGGGTCGTTTTCGACCAAAATTCGATTTGAAAATAGTATAACTAATAGATTAACGGGAATAAGCAACTGAGACCTTTTGACTTTTAATCTTTTTGTAGTTTAAGCATAAATTTAGTAGTTTTGCTTTTAAAGCTTTTTAAAAAAAAAATAAATCTACAATTACAAATTAAGTATGCTAAGGGTCGTTTTCGACCCCAGTACAATAATGTTGATTTTATTTTATTAATTTCAGTTAATAAGTAAAATCTTAGAGTTTAATATGAAATCCAAATTTTGTCTGGTCTGGCAACACACAAAGGCGTTAAAATTCAAAAAATTTACTTCACAGTATTCAAATTCAATTTCGTAGGGCAAAAAATGAGAACATCGTGAATTTGTTTGATTCAAACTACGGACGTCCAATTTTTAGAAATATTATGTCGAAAGAAACCTTCATTCAAATTACTTCTATTTTACGCTTCGACAACCCATTCACCCGCCGCCAAAATATGTCTCTAAACGACAAGTTTGGTCCGATTCGCACACTTTGGCAGAGATGGGTCGAACTTCTGCCAATGTTCTATAATCCAGGCGAATATGTAACAGTGGATGAGCAACTTTTGGGTTTCAACGGACGATGCTCATTTCGTCAGTATATTCCAAGCAAGCCCGAAAGATATGGCATTAAGTTTTGGATGCTGGTTTGCTCAAAAACATATTATGTATGGAACGTACAGCCGTATTTAGGCAAACAACCAGGAGCTAAGCCAGAGCAAAATCAAGGCCAAAGAGTTGTCCTGGATTTGGTTGAAGGCCTGAAAGGTCATAACATTACAATGGACAATTTTTTTTCGTCCTATGAACTAGGACAGAAACTCTTGTCAAAAAAATTACAATGGTGGGAACACTACGAAAAAATAAAACAAGCATTCCGCCAAAACTTATTGATTGCAAGAAAGCTCCCTTGTATTCGTCGATTTTTGCTTTCACTAAGGATACGACACTGGTCTCCTATGTGAGTAGAAAAAAAAATTGTACTATTCTACAAAGTACTATGCATAGAGATGCTACTGTTGGAAGTGAACCAAAGAAATTGCCGGAGATAATTGATTTCTACAATAAAACAAAAGGCGGTGTCGATATTGTTGACAAAATGATCTCAACGTACAGTTGCAAACGAAAAACGAATCGCTGGCCAATGGCGGTTTTCTCCAACATTATTGACATCTCAGCACTCAATGCTTTCAATGCTAAAATGAGTAAAAGAAGCACAAACTGATATTGTAATCAAATTGATAAGAAATATTTAATTACTGTATAAATGAAAATATGGAATTATTAAGGATATTTATTGTTACAAATTAATAGTTAATAAAATAATTTTAGTTACAAGTATATGATGGTAATAAGTTTAATGATTCATGCTTGTCCTTTCAAGTTAAAAAATAGTTTTTGTTGAGTAGGAAAATCCCAAATAGCTATAATCATTAAAATAATTGTGAAATAAATGGGATCCATTTTATAGATTTGTATCTAAATAGTTAAGGAAATGTAATTTGTATTTATTAAAGAGTCAACATTTATTAATTATGTCAACAACACCAAAAACAACAAGAGCAATAACAACAATACAATCGCAGTGTTCGGCCACCAATAAACCAGCTCCAAAATTGCAAAATTGCAACAACAACAAAACAACACGAAGAAAACACAACAACGTCGACAGCGACTAAAACCGTCAACAACAACAGCATCGCAGAAAGTTAAGGAATAAAAGCAGCAACAACAACGGCGACAGAAAACTCCAAATTTTGAATGCCGTGCATACCAATTAATTTCCTGGATGACGCCAAGAATTTAGAACTCGAATCTGAGAAAAAGGAAGATGAGTCTGAAAGGCAATGAACAGACCACACATGTAGTTTATCTCGGGACAATAAGTCATCTCTTTTCTCTAACACCGAACCAGGCTGCAGTCCCACAGCTTCGAATATTACACTATATCCCTTCCGAGCTTGATTCTGCTCAATCGCACTTTTGCAAACAAATTCCGTCCAAACAGTCGTTACGTCCTGAAAAGGGCAGATTTTATTGTTGTTCTTTTAGAGGATATCCAATTCGTCCGAACTATCCAAATCTACCGAAATTTTTCTACCGACGCATATATAATTCACCAGCAATTTTGAAAATTTCGGACAAAGTGTCAAGTAATGATGGTGTAACATCACCATGTGATCATGACAGTGTAATGATGGTATGGGCACCATTAAATTAAATGATAGAATATAGAATGGTTAACGGTAAGATGTTTGCACATCTTGTCATTTAAACAATCGTAAACTTTAAAAAGAAAAACTTTTTAATAGATGCAAGTAAAACAAAATATGTTTATACAATACCTTCCAACAGTCCGATATAATGTGTTCAGCTTTATGTGCTGCTTAATCAGTTTTAGCAACTCCTCTTTCGTTCGTCTTTCCACGGTCACCAAAAAACAAAGACTTGTACCTCTCTGAACACCTCGTTCAATTTTCGATTCGTCGATTCCGACCAAAGTATCTGATCCGCCAAGCTGATCTTCAACCTTCGCAGCATGAATCACAACTTATCCGTGAAAAGCCCAAGTCACAGGGTCTTTTTACTTATTTCAAGCTGCAAATAATAAATATTAAAAATATAAATAAATCTGCACTAAACTCAAGAGAACAGATGAGTCTCTTTTGTATACGTGGGTACCTGCCTATAAGACCTTACCCCACGGCATGCCATCATGCTTGGGATCATTTTATTCGCTGATCAAGCGTCCTCATTATGATTACCGAATTAAAGCTATGTTTAAGGCCATAGACTTCCCCTTCCGGTGGAGGGCGAGGCCTTTCTACCACCTCTGCCATTCTATGGGTCATGGCACCCGGTTGCAGTGCAACTCCACACCGAGCTTTCGCTCTGCCCGCGATTTGGGTATCAACCAACAGCCGCCACGATACTCCCACTAGGGGGCCTACCTCATTGATCAGGCTGAGTGTGAGCGAACACACTCAGGGGCTCCTGATCACCCGTGGTACCAGAATAAAGCCTCTGGTCAGGCCTCGTAGCCGAGACTACTACCACTTGAGTCCCTTAAAACTCAGGACCGGTGGCCTATTGCCAGCCACTTAAGATACTTAGCTGGGTGGCGAAGTAGCGGCTAATGCATTCTCGGCTGCATCATGCTTGGAATCATTTTAAATTTCGGCTGCGACCCAGTGTGTGTCGCAGCCGAAGCAAAAACGACAGAAGCCGAGGCCGGAGCCAAATCAGCATTAACCCTGTCCAACGACAAGGGAGGCACCAGGTCAGAAGTCACCGAATCGGCAACACTTGGCCGAGCAGTATGGCTTTCTTCTCCGTCTCAAAAACACCTCTCTGGAGAAAATATCCAGAGCTCTAATGGAATCACCATTAAGTGTTGAACACAAGTAAAAGTGTTGTCTTCGGCCAGGCCGAGTTCTAAGTACCGTACAAAATAGGCTTAAGAAACCTTTTATGTAATGTATAATGTCTCTAGGTATTGTATTAATACTATATATTGCACCGTTTATGAGATATTTTGTATGAGTGGGCGTGCCACGCTTATATACGTATCTATATATAAATACCACGCTTATATACTTCTCTATATCATGATTGTCATACTGCTAGGTTAGAAAAAATACAGAAGCGTTTCACCAGATTCGCACTGAGACGATTTTACGGCCCAGAAAACATGCCAGCTTATGTTGAGCGTTGTCGCTTGTTAGGGCTACATAGCTTAGCTCAAAGAAGAAATACCCTGGAGGTACTCTTCATAAATTATATTATTGATAGCAAAATTGATTCTCCAGGACTATTAGAAAGTATAGATTTTTATGTCCCTACGAGAACACTTAGGTGTAGGGATCCTTTTATTACTAAATTCCATAGAACAAATCTTGGGGGAAAAATGAACCCATCTCAAAATGCTTGTCTGTTTGCAACGTGGTATCTAATGCCTTAGACTTCAGTTCAAACAGATTTAGATTTAAGAATGATTTGTTAAGATATTTTGATACACATTAATTGTATATTTAGTTTTTAAGTAATCTGTAAGGGCCGCCCAGTAGATGAAATAAAATAAACAAATATATCCATCTCATGTCCTTCTTTGCGTTACAAACGGAAGAACATCGTGAATATGCCCTATTCCCTTCGCGTATAAGAATAACTGTTTAATAGCGTTGTAAACATGAGTAAAGAGTAATTGAATTTATATGCATTTTTAATTTCATCTGCATACCAAAGACTTTTTTAAAACAAGAATTTTAATTCTACCTGCATAGCAAAGAAATTTCCTTTATTAACTTCCTAGAACATAAAAAGCCAAGTAAACCAATTAAGTTAATTTAATTAATAAATATGTACATAAAATTAACAAGAAAAGAACACGCTTACACATTCTGAAAAAGACAATATAACATAATTAGGTTTTTTGGAAAAAATTTATCTATATTATCGTATACACCCAGACCTGGCTTTGCGTCGTAGATACGTTAAAAAAAAACACGACGCAAAGCGAAACGACGCAGAGTTGCGATTTTCTTCAGGAAACCATATAAAAACCAAAGAGAGGTTCCAAAACTTTTGGAAAAGGAAACTACAATATAACCATATTTAAATAACAAAAATTGATTTAAAACTTTATTTATTTACATAAAATCAAAACAGAACAAAAAGATTAAAAAAACATAAAAATTCAAATATTCAATGATATAAATAAATATATATAAATTTTTTTTTAAAATAGATATAAATTTGTTTGTGGCAGTTAATATCCATTTTAGACACACTGCTTGTTCCACTCATGGTTTAAAATTTTAAAATATGTATTCAAATGTAAATAACAAATGTTTTACTATGTTTTCTTTAATTAAACAACTTGCCACTGCAAAATTCACAAAACAACTGATTGTTTGTATCCACACATATAGAATACATAACGAAATTTGTATCAAAACATGTGTATAATATGTATAATATGTGTATACACTAAAAACTAAAATTAGTATTGTGATTACCCGAAAAATAAATAAACGCAAGTTCGAAATTATTACGACGCACAACGAAAATTAGAGATAATTCAGTAACGCCGCAACATCAAAAAAACGCAAACTAAAACGACGCAAAGCGAGGTCTGGGTGTATAAAAAATTTATCTATAAAATATCGTAAAAATCGAAAAACCGTCTATAGCTTCAAAACCACATGAAATTGCAAACATGTCTACTACATAAAATACAAGAATTTAAAATACCACTCTTTTGATGTATATTTTGTTGCAATATCTCCCATAGTTTAGAATATAACATCTTTAACTTTGAAGGACTATAACTCCTAAATCGAAGGAGAGCGAAAAGAATATTTTTTGTTTTTGGAGTTTCCGTAAACAACAAGAACATAAACAATATAAAATCGGAGCTTTTGGTAAACGGTAAACTTATTCCTAAATGCCTTTCTAGCACGTAAGCTTGTGATTCCGGAGCTGAAATATCTATGAAACATCTTTGGTACAAGTAAAGAATAGTGCACTGTTTTTTATGCGTAGTTTAATTGGCCATCTGGAAAATCATTTGGCCACTCGAAATTCGCATATAAGATGTCACCACGAAAAGCAATATCAATACAGGAAGTAGTCATTTTATAAAGTCAATCAATTGTTCAAAGATATCAAAATTGATACAGAAAGATAATCTATACTACCTACAAAAAGTGTCCGCTCACAAGCCCAAAATTTTCAAAATTCGAATTAATTCACAAAAACTTATATATTTGAAAAGTGCTTCAGCTTATATAAATACATATGTATCTTAATGGAAAAATAATCAGTTGAAATATTTCTTAAAGTAAAAGAAATATAACGAGTTTTTATTTGGAAACTAGGGAATTATAGTATAACAGAAAAAGTCTCCGCTCATTTAAAACATTCTGAAAACGAAACTAAACGAAAATTTCAGTAGCTTGTAGGGTAGCCACGGTGTTTTAGAACCTCTGCAAGCCGTTTAGGCATTGACTGGGCCAGCTTTTTGGTTTCCTCGGACGATATTTTGGTCCATTCATCCATTCGATAGTTTGAAGCATTTCCTTGCTAGTAATTGTGTGCGTGCGGATTCTGCGCTCTAATAGTGCCCATAGATGCTCAAATGATCAATAGGATTGAGATCAGGTGATTGTAGTGGAGAGTGAAGTTGTTTTGGTGCGTTGTAAAGCAACAAAGACGCACAACCTCCGCAGTATGCTTCGGGCCGTTGTCTCGAAAGTAAAATTAATGTGGCAAACCTAATTTCTCAGCGCTTTGCTTCATTTGTCGCTTTAAAATCTTTAAGTAGTCGAATCTATTCATTGTGCTGTCAATAAATTCGATTCCTCCAACTCCACCCACAGACATGCACCCCCACAATAAAACTGCGCCACCGCCATGCTTAACAGTAGAGGAAAGATTACGTGCATCTTAAGGCCGTACCAGCTTTTCTCCACACCATCTGTCTTTCTTTTATAACGAATATGTAGTATTTGGTTTCATTTGACCATATATATGTGGTTGTTCATTGGCGAACGCTATACGCTTCGTACGGTTTTTCAAAGATATGAATGGTGAAAGGAACTCCGGGTTTCCCGGTTCTATAGGTGGGTCTTAACTCAGGGCTGTCCAGGGTCTTTCAAGAAAATTTATTGATTTCATGGACCCGTTTTGAAGAGCAACGCTATTGGTTTTAATTAGAACAATCTTTATTTCACAATTTTCTCGTCTTAACCTATTTACAATTTAGCGCAAGTTCTAAGGGGTAAGGAGGAAACTGGTAGGTCTTATGCACTATGTGTTATGATAACCGAGCTTGCCATATGTGAGGTAGAACCGATGATGCCTTGACTTGACCTATACCGATTTGACTTGACTACTGACTTGTCTGCTTGACGTGACTGCTTGACTTGACTTGACTGCTTGACTTGACTTGACTCCTTGACGGCGTGACTTGACTGCTTGACTTGACTTGACTTGACTTGACTTGACTTGACTTGACTTGACTTGACTTGACTTGACTTGACTTGACTTGACTTGACTTGACTTGACTTGACTTGACTTGACTTGACTTGACTTGACTTGACTTGACTTGACTTGACTTGACTTGACTTGACTTGACTTGACTTGACTTGACTTGACTTGACTTGACTTGACTTGACTTGACTTGACTTGACTTGACTTGACTTGACTTGACTTGACTTGACTTGACTTGACTTGACTTGACTTGACTTGACTTGACTTGACTTGACTTGACTTGACTTGACTTGACTTGACTTGACTTGACTTGACTTGACTTGACTTGACTTGACTTGACTTGACTTGACTTGACTTGACTTGACTTGACTTGACTTGACTTGACTTGACTTGACTTGACTTGACTTGACTTGACTTGACTTGACTTGACTTGACTTGACTTGACTTGACTTGACTTGACTTGACTTGACTTGACTTGACTTGACTTGACTTGACTTGACTTGACTTGACTTGACTTGACTTGACTTGACTTGACTTGACTTGACTTGACTTGACTTGACTTGACTTGACTTGACTTGACTTGACTTGACTTGACTTGACTTGACTTGACTTGACTTGACTTGACTTGACTTGACTTGACTTGACTTGACTTGACTTGACTTGACTTGACTTGACTTGACTTGACTTGACTTGACTTGACTTGACTTGACTTGACTTGACTTGACTTGACTTGACTTGACTTGACTTGACTTGACTTGACTTGACTTGACTTGACTTGACTTGACTTGACTTGACTTGACTTGACTTGACTTGACTTGACTTGACTTGACTTGACTTGACTTGACTTGACTTGACTTGACTTGACTTGACTTGACTTGACTTGACTTGACTTGACTTGACTTGACTTGACTTGACTTGACTTGACTTGACTTGACTTGACTTGACTTGACTTGACTTGACTTGACTTGACTTGACTTGACTTGACTTGACTTGACTTGACTTGACTTGACTTGACTTGACTTGACTTGACTTGACTTGATTTGATTTGACTTGACTTGACTTGACTTGACTTGACTTGACTTGACTTGACTTGACTTGACTTGACTTGACTTGACTTGACTTGACTTGACTTGACTTGACTTGACTTGACTTGACTTGACTTGACTTGACTTGACTTGACTTGACTTGACTTGACTTGACTTGACTTGACTTGACTTGACTTGACTTGACTTGACTTGACTTGACTTGACTTGACTTGACTTGACTTGACTTGACTTGACTTGACTTGACTTGACTTGACTTGACTTGACTTGACTTGACTTGACTTGACTTGACTTGACTTGACTTGACTTGACTTGACTTGACTTGACTTGACTTGACTTGACTTGACTTGACTTGACTTGACTTGACTTGACTTGACTTGACTTGACTTGACTTGACTTGACTTGACTTGACTGCTGAAACCGAATCAATACGTACCGGTATCGTGGTATCGTGGTTGGATTTTATGAGGGTCGAAGGAAAGGAAACTACTCCGGTTCACGAAACCCAAGTAGGCCCTTGGCTCTCTTTCAGGTAAGTGGAGAGAACAAGAATGTCGGTCCACAAAACCCACACTCTGGCTCTCTCGGTCCTCCTGTGCCGTCCGTGTATGAATGTCAAGAGAAAGAAACTACTTCGGTTCTCGAAACCCAAGTAGGTCCTTGGCTCTCTTTTCAGGTAAGCGGAGAGACAAAGAATGTCGGTCCACAAAACCCACATTCTGGCTCTCTCGCTTCTCCGGTGCCGTCCGTGTATGAATGTCAAGAGAAAGAAACTACTTCGGTTCACGAAACCCAAGTAGGCTCTTGGCTCTCTTTTCCGGTAAGCAGAGAGACAAAGAATGTCGGTAAGTAAAAATCTTTAATTTTTTCCTTCCAAGCCGTGCATAGGTAATTATGAATCTTAATCAGTTCGTAACGACCTGTACATTTAATGCACAAATTTGCATCGAACAGAGAGCATTCTCACGGTAAGCATCTGCTACGCCAATAAAGAAAGCTCACTTTTCATCTTCAGTGTTCCTGAAGCTTTTCTGGCTAAACCCCGGCACCGCTTTTTGAAAGAGTATTTTCGCTAGACGAACTCCCCGAGATCATCAAAGTGATCTAATACATACCGATCCCCTGATCTTCTGTAGAAAAGGAAATTCCGTCCGTTACACAGTCCTCAGTTGTACCAGCAGCGACTTTCTGGCTTCGGCCTCCGCAGTCCTCGGTTGTACCGAGCGGATTTCTGGCTTCGGCCTCTGCAGTCCTCAGAATTTCTGAGCGGCTTTCTGGCTTCGGCATGTAATACCTATTGTTCAGCCTGCTGCGAAGCACTCTCCTTCCCGTAGCCTTGTATTTAGCTATAAGTATAAGCATAAGTATTTTCATAGACAGCCTTCTGCTGCGGGGCCTCTCGAACTTGTAAATTATTGTAGAATTACGCCAGTCGTGCGATTTACGCCAGTCGTGCGTAAATCGTGACCGCCGTGGTGTTCGAGGTTCCCCGAAATGGACACTGAGACGACTGAGCATACCCCAGCTGGAAACAAAAACGCGCTACAGATGAAATTGATTTCCTTTTTCTAGGACCTTTGAAAGAATGAGCTTAAGAAATTCGTACTTTGCATTACTCCTGCGATTCATCTAAATGTATTTTTATAATCTTGTTTGTCTTAAAAATCTATATTTGGAGGTCAATAATATTTTCAAACCATGAAAATCCATCGAAAAGTGAAGGAACTGAACTGTACGCGTTAAAATGGGAAAAATAACTATTTTAAAAAAAATTTCAGATACTTAACGGTTTAAAATGAAATATAAATATATAATTTTTCACAACTTTCGTTTAAAGGTATAGGTTGTATGTCAGCCTTCGGTGCTTCAAAAATCAGGAAAATCGGTAACGATTATTTTATTTACGACAAATTTTTAATTTCATTTTTACTTTTTGAGGTTTCCTTTTGCCTGCTGAGTTTAAACGGGCCATTCATTCCCTTTTAAGACAAAAGATTCCTATTTGTTCTTTATAAAACCTTCCTGTTTCTGATATTTTCAAAAAACGGACATATTTTCATTATACGATAAGAAAACACGTTAACGCATAGCTTCGTTTATTTAGGGAACTATATAAAGTTTCTTTTTATTTTGATTTTGACAAGCAGTGCATTGTCCTAAAAGTATAAGAAAATTGGATTTTTAGATTTGATTTCACGACCTTTTCCTTCTGTATCAATACTTCATTACTAGTTCTAAGTTTGAGAGACTAGCAATAATCTGAGTAACTATATTTATTTTACCTTTTCCCAAATGATGTTGTTTAATTTTTGAAATTTCTTGATGTAATCGTTCAGTATGTTCATCACTGAAAAGGTCCAAGTCTTGTGCAAAGAAATCTAAATAGAAATGCAAAAGGAATTTTAGTTGACATTTTCCAAGCCACAGTGTTAGAAGCGCTTAGAAATTCCTGGGAATAGGTTCATCTTGGCGAATCACTACTTTTTTAACGGCCTGCATATTTACGGCCCTATTCTGGCTGTTAATGATTTGTTAAGGATGTTGTGAAGTTACTTTTGGTATTCTGAAAAAGCTTTAACAACTCAAAAGCTCTAAAAATTTAAGACGCGTGTTGATATTCTACATTACAGGGACAGCTGTCGTATTTGTCAAACAAAGCAAACAGCGTCGAAATCTTTAAGTGAAGTTTAAACTGCCACTACTCCCTCTTTCCCCCTTCCCACTAATCTGTCATAAAAAACAAGTAGAAGTGTTGTCTTCGGCCTGGCCGAAATCGAAATACCCTACACCCGAGTAACTGAAAAATATAATTTCGCCATTTAACAACTTTTGTATAAGTAGGCGGACCACGCCCATTTCGGGAAAATGTTTTTGTAATGTCTCTAGATACTGCTAGATAGAATTACGAACTTATTAATATTTTGAACCGTTTATGGGAGATTACCAACTTTTGTATAAGTGGGCGGAGCACGCCCATTTTTTGTATACAAATGATAATACGTGTAGATACCTCGTGATAAAATTTCGTTTATACCGTTTACAAGATATTGACAACTTTTGTATGAGTGGGCGTGGCACGCCCATTTTTGGCAAGCTTATTGGCAATGCTTCCCTATATATCCTGATAAAATTACATATCAATATCTTATACCGTTCATGAGATATTGCCAACTATGTTATCAGTGGGCGTGGCGTGCCCATTTTTTGGAACGTTTTAGTAATGACGCTATATGTTCCGGAATAAAATTATACCTTAATATCTCACACGGTTTATAGTAATTTTATATTTTTGTATAAATAATTTTATTCTGGAGTATCTAGCGACATTACCAAAATATGTGCCAAAAATGTGCGTGTTCCGCCCATGTGTTCAAAAGTTGTCAACTGGCGAAGTTCTGATCGAGAATTTGATGTTTAATGTATTCGCATAGTAAAAGCAGAACATTTTGTATCTGAGCAGTTATTAGGTGCATTACTATGTATAAAAATAGGTGTGTTTATATTTAATACTCACAGTGTTTTTTTGGTTTTTTTCCAACGGTCAGTTGGAAGAGGGAAAGAGGGAATAGTAACGATTTACACTTCGTTTGAAAGTTTCGACGTCATAAGGGGGTGAGAAAATATGGGCTGGGAGATTGTTCCACAATTTAATGGCACGATCACAAAACGAAATCTTACGATGATGCGTGGCTTGTTAGAACGAAATCGAGACATAAAGGTGCACCCCTAGAAAGCCGAGTAGATCTGCTAAATACTTGAAATGAAGGAATCAGGCTGGTTATAAATAATATATAAATAATATATAATTCCTTTGTTTGAGTGAGCTTCAATTTCAAATTCCAATTTCTTTAAAAGCCATTGAGGCTCTCTCAATTCCAATGCCTTTGTTTGAAGCGCCTTGAAGAAGCGTCATCCTTGAAGCGCCTTCTATATCTGCGGAACTCAATCAAGTCAGTATTGTTATTATCATCATCACCAATCCATGACTATACAGCCCTCATTTTTATTAATCAAAGCAAACTTTTTTTAATTACAATTAAAAAGTAACTAATTTATCACAATGTTTTGATAGCCACTTTCACATCAGAACCAAGAAAACGTTCACAACAGTGCGTAGAATTTCACAGTAGGGTGTAACAATTCACAATAATGCAAAAATTAGTCAATTTCGATTCGCAATACTTCAAAATCAGTCCTAATCTCTGCCGAAATATTAAAAGAATATTTATGTAAGTTCTTTATTGTGAGCAAGTCTTTTAACCAAGATAAATTATAAAATACTTTTGCTATTTTAAGTAGAAAAGGGGACAATAATGGCAATTCCTTCGTCGCTGAGCTTAATAATATTATAGCGAAGTTAATAGCCTCAAAGATTGTTCGGTCAAGATCTTCGAACAATTGCGAAGAAACGCATCCAAAAAATAAATTAATTTTAACGATTGTTAAAAAGTCTTATCCTCGATATGTAATGGCTCGCGAATTGGCTGGAAACAAATTTCCGAACTAAATGAGAATAAAATTGTCTCTATTACGACAAATGTTTTTATTATGTCGCTTTCTTGTTTGCCTGTTCGGGTACAAATTTTGTAATTGATTTTAAATTAACTTCCCGATGAGCTAGACATTTTAAACTTTAAACATAGCTCAAAAGTGGATGAAAATGCAATATTATAGTAGGTATAAACTTACTTTGCAAATTTTCATTTTAGTTTAGTCAACACCAAAACCGAAATGCTCGGAACTTTGCGTGTGAGGTCCTCAAAGAAGGCATCCGAAGTCAGTTTATACCTAATATTGCATTGTTATCCAGTTTTAAGCTGTGTTTAAAATTTCAGTCTCTAATGCATCGGAAAGTTAGTTTCAAACTATAAAAATTGAAGAGATAAGTATGAAAGTGCTAAACTAAAACCCAAAACATTTACAAATAGTACATTAAAGTGCGAAACTGAAACTTAAAGATTAAGCAAAAGTGTACTCACTTTACAAAAGTGTAATTTTTAAGGAGACTTATTATTATCATCATCATCGTCAAAAATGTCATAATGAGTTAAACATTTTAAAAATGAAACAAGTAAAGGTGTTGTCTTCGGCCTGGCCGAAGTCTAAATACCATACAACCGAGTAACTAAAAAGGTTATAATTTCGCCACTTAACAACTTTTACATAAGGACCACGCCCATTTTTGGCAAATATTTTTCTAATGTCTACATACTGCTGGATAGAATCACGTATTAATATTTTAAACCGTTTATGGGATATTGACAACTTTTATATAAGTGGGCGAACTACGCCCATTTTTGGTATACAAATTGGTAATACCTGTGGATATCTCGTGATAAAATTATGTGTTAATATCTTATACCGTTTACAAGATATTGACAACCTTTGTGTGAGTGGGCGTGGCAATTTTTGGCAGTCTTATAATGCTTCCGGATACATCATAATAAAATTACATCTCAATATCTTGTACCGTTCATGATTTTGCTTTGTTATGATTAAGCGTAGCACGCCCATTTTTTGTAAAAGTTTTAGTAATAAAATTAGACCTCAATATCTCGTACGGTTTGTGAGATATTCACATTATAACACTTTTTTGAAACGAGGTGCCTTTACCTTCCGTATGTAACGTAGGTGTTGTTGTTTACCGATCTCGCCCATTTACAATCCCAAACTGTCCCACATAATAAGGAATATTTGTGCCGAATTTCATTTGTGCCGGTATCTCTTTTCGTTCTCCCTTAATCGTGATTTCAACAGACAGACAGACAGACAGACAGATGGACGGACGGACAGGGCTAAATCGATTACGGAGGCGACGCTGAGCAAGAATATATATACTTTTCTATATCTATCTCGTCTCTTCCTCTGCGTTACAAACGGAAGAAAAAAATGAATATACCCTACTCTCTTCGGGTGTAGGGTATAAAGATTCGTTTGCAGTGAGTGTGGTAATAATTTCACAGAAGCTGCTGTATTAAGCGTCATGTTTTAAGCAAATCTGAAAGACAAGCATTCGAGTGCAATGTATGCAATATTAAATTTACAAGGCGACATAACCTGAAAAAAACAATGAATTTAATTCATCCTCAACCAAGCAGAAACTGTGCTCCATCAGTGAAACGTATCCGTAATGAAAACTTTTTAATTTGTTCCGATTGCAGTGAGAATGTCTTGAACAAAGACTGGAGTTATCACATTCGGACCAACAAACATAAAAAACAAGTAAAAGTGTTATCTTCGGCCAGGCCGAAATCTAAATACCTTACACCCGAAGAGCTAAAAAAATTATAATTTCACCAGTTACAACTTTTATACAAGTAGGCGGACCACGCCCCTTTTTTGCAAACATTTTGCTAATGTATCTAGGTACGTCGGGATAAAATAACATATGAATATTTTGCACGGTTTGTGAGATATTGATAACAGTGGGCGTGCCACTCCTACTTTGGCAAACGGATAGGTAATGCCTCCGTTCCGGTATAGAATTATACCTCAATATCTCGCACGGTTTATGAGATATTCACCTTCTAAAATTTTTAAAACGAGGTGCCTTCACATTCCGTATGTAAAGTAGGCATGGTTGTTAACCATGTCGTACATTTTCAATCCCAAACTGTCCTACATAACAAAGAATGTTTGTGCCAAATTTCATCGCGATAACTCTTCGTTCTACTGTAATCGTGATTTTACTTTAGTTTCTTTATTAAGTCAATGGAAAATACCTTACTGACTAGATTATATACAATTAATTGTACAAATTAGACTGAAGTAAGCTTATTAAAATTTTTTTTAAATTACCTTTCGGCATAGAAAAATCAACAGAATTGTTTTTATAGATTTTATTAAGACAAGCAAGAGCTCTATAAATTGGCTCATTGAGCGCATATTTAGTCCTATGAAGGGGCAAATGGAAATATTCATAAAACCGAAGCCTTCGCGATGGAATATTAAACGTTATTAACTGAAGAAGGGGTTCACAGTTAATAATGCCATTAATTAAATCATAAACACAAACAATACTATGGATTAAACGTCGTAGCTCAAGAGTAGAAAGATGCAACGAGCATACAACGACTTTTATAAGGAGGAATTTGTTCATGAAAATTTTGAAATCTTTTTAGCACAATTTGAAAATGTTCTGTATACGCTCAATTCTATCAATATGAACCTTATAAAACGGTTTCCAGATTAAGGAACAATATTCTAATCTGGATATCACGAAAGCTGAAAATAAGCACTTAAAAGTGTACGAACCTACAAAATCAGTACTATTACGGTTGACAAATGCAAGGAGCGAATATGATTTATGAATAATGTAATAGAATTAATATGAGCTTTAAATTGAAGACCTGAATCAAATTAAATATCTAAATTGCGGATTTACTCGAGAAATAATAGAATCAGAAAAATATGAAAAAACCTTAGAATTATTAAATTTTGTATAAGTATTAAATATAATAAAAAATATAATAATAATAATATAATAAAAAAATATAATAAAAGTAATAATTATATTAAAGCATTTATTAAAGTTTAAAGCTAATATATTTTTTTGAAATCATAAATAAACATTGTTTAAATCTTTTTTCAAGTTGAAGCAGTCCATTTGATTTCTAATTTTCGAAAATATTTTTAAATCATCAGCAAATAATAGGAATTGAGCCGAAATAAAACAACAAGCAATGTCGTTCATATAAATGATAAATAAAACCGAAAATCTCTGTTTTAGTAATTAACATGTTATGTAAGAGTTTATAAAAAGCTTTAGAAACATCAGAATATATCACATCAATTTGTGCTTCTTCTTCAATTGAAGATTTTTTAAAATTTGTAAAAACAGTTAAATGTGCTGTGGTAGATCTAACTGCAACAAATTCATGTGATATGGGCAAATTAGGTTTCAAAATTAATATTAATGGATGAGATATGGAATGAGTACACTTTTTAAGTAGAAAGGAGCTGAGACCATCAAAATCTTCCTTATATGAGACTTAGACTACAGATATGTTTAACTATCTCTTCATTACTTAATGTCAAGGAACCAAAATTTAGATAATTTACAGAATTTTAAATTGTAGTATTATTAGAAGTTAGAGTATCTTCTTGGTAAGTAGACTTAAAAAAGTTTGCAAATTTGACTTAAAAGTTTGCACAAATTTACTGTGTCATCCAAAGAATATGAAATTTCATCATTAAGAAATGTCGACGAGGGCATAAAAGAAGATTTCTTTTTGGTGTATTTTGGAACGAATTTCCGTCATCCCTCGTCAAATTTGTTCTGTTGACAAACCGGTTTCGGCGTTGTGCCATCTTCACTGTCTTTTTTCGTTCTAAGTGGTTCCGCTGTCCTGTTCGTACTTATATTCATGTATTTTCTTTTTTGGGCGCAGGTATCCTGTTGTTATCTCTGTGTTCCGGATATTTGAGTCCTGTGTTTTTTGTGAGCAGGTAGCTGGGTTAGATTTTTTTATCATTACTGTGCTGTTGGTTTGGTTGATGGAAGCAGAAAAAGAAAGAAAAATAAATTATTTTGACGTGACAATAAGGATAAATAAGATCGGCAACAAACTGAAGTACGAAATATACAGGAAGCCTCAGACACAATAATACACAATACATCAAACCACCCTCAGCAAAAAAAAAAGATCTGAACACAATATATGCCATAGCGACAAACAATGGACACACGAAAGACCTGGTGGACAAGATCAGAAGAGACACTAGACACGGTAAATTTTGTAAAACATGTGGGCTTCGCAGCAAGCAATGCTTGCGAAGACGGCCAGCAACAAAACTTTAAGCCTTGGTGCCGCCGTTATTCTTGGGGACCGTTACCCACGAATCGAAGATTCTGGAAGGTTTGACGGTCAAACCAAGGGTATATATATATAAGGAGGACAATTCCTATATATATATATATATATATATATATATATATATATATATATATATATATATATATATATATATATATATATATATATATATATATATATATATATATATATATATATATATATATATAGGAATTATCCTCCTTATATATATATACCCTTGGTTTGACCGTCAAACCTTCCAGAATCTTCGATTCGTGGGTAACGGTCCCCAAAATAACGGCGGCACCAAGGCTTAAAGTTTTGTTGCTGGCCGTCTTCGCAAGCATTGCTTGCTGCGAAGCCCACATTTTTTACAAAATTTACCGCTTGGCGCATAAGCAAGCCCCGTGCTCCCGCACAAGAAATCTCTAGAGCAGCCTTCTGCTAAACTCACCGCTTGCTTTCATATCAAGCCCCGCGCTCTCACAAAGAAAGTGGAAAGCTCAGACTTCAGTACACTCTCGCTTTCTTGTTCTGCGCTCGTCTAGCTTCTCGAAGAGCGAATTACTTGTGCGCTTAGTGCAAGTCGAAAAACCACCACCTTTTGCTGGTTGGTTTTTGCGGGTACTTTTTTCTGCTGCTCGCGCTCTTCTGCTTGCGTTGATCACTCATACAGAATGCACACAGAACACAAAAACCTGTTTTTTCTGTCTGCACTTTCCCAAGTGATAGCAGTGTAAAATTCACTATTCAACGGTGGCCCAACGCGAAATCGAAAAAGCGAGACACCCGGTAGGCAGAAGTGTTCGCAGCAACTAGTCTCTTTGTAACTAGTTGCCAACTTTAGAGACAACGCGTGGTTAATTTTCGGCAGCTAGCTTTTCGAGCCCCAACGCCACCGCATAGTGACCCGGAAACATTTTTGCGACTTTTTTTAAAATATACAAAAAAAATAAAAAGTTTTTTTTTAATTTTTTTCGAAATAAGTTTTCGGTGCGTTTTATTTGGAATTTGCGTCTTCCTTCACCGCCCCTATCCGTAACCCAGACATACAATGGCGGCGCTCGCATCCTTCATTCGTATAGCTGATGCGCTGATCGAGTTCGAGGTGGACTTCGACCAGACACCCACCACGGACCACACTATTTACACCCTTGGGATTCAGCGGGCAGAAATACGATCGCAGTGGCTGCTGATTGAAAGCGCCTATGAAAAGTTGTTGCGGAGCTGGACTCGACGAAGGACAGAGGCAAAGAATTCGAAGGCGTAAAGGAGAAGCGGCGCCAATGCTATGCGGTATATCTGCGCTGCGCGGGAAAAATTGATCAACTGATCGAAGCCGCAGTGTCCCCTCCAGTTGCCGCGACCCCTTCGCCGGTGCCAGCTGAGATGCCCAAGTCAGGCTACAATATCAGCCTGCCCCCTGCGACACCCAAGCCTTCCATGGCGACTACCTTTCCTGGCCCTCTTTCAGGGATATGTTCACGGCCCTGTTTATTCAGAATACCCGAATTGCGCCGGTGGAGAAGTTGTTCCACCTGAACCAGAAAACCACGGGCGAAGCGAAAGAAATCGTGCAGAAATCCCCTCTCACGAACGAAGGTTTTGCCCAAGCATGGAACAATCTGTCTGACAGGTACGAGAACAGACGCGTCCTCACCAACGCCCACCTAAAGAAGCTCTTCGGCCTGTCCCCCATCACGAAGGAAACCGGTGGTGCTATTAAAGACCTGCAGCGCGAAATCAATAATATTCTCGCCGCACTCGCGCTACAAGGTGTCGATACCTCGCATTGGGACGCGATACTCGTCTTTTTATGCTCCAGCAAGCTCCCTGAAGCAACGCTTTCCCTCTGGGAGCAATCTCTCACTAACAAAACGGAGATCCCAAAATGGACAGATCTGGATGCGTTTCTCACTCATCGCTTCCAGACCCTTGAAACGGTGCAAGATATAAAGTGCACACCCGCCGCGAAATCAACACAGCCCCCAACTCCGAACCACTCGACTACAGCCTCTAAACGCGTCAACACCTTTCAATTGAAAGTGTCCCAAGATCTGCCTTCTTTGTCAGAAGCAGCACAAGTTGAGATCCTGCTCTCAGTTTCTCAGCTTGCCCGTTACACAGCGGCTGAATACCGTCCAGAAAAATCGCTTGTGTAGTAACTGCTTGGCCAGATGTCATTCCGTGAAAAACTGTCCAAGCAGATTCAATTGCCTCAAATGCAATCGCAGGCATCATACCTTCTTGCATCGTGAGCCTGCTCCATCCTCCTCGAATGCTGTATCAGATTCGACCCCACGTGCCTCACACCAAGAGCGGCGGTTTGAAAACGCTCCGCGTGCTCAAGCCCTACCTGTTCGAACTTTATTCCAGGTTCGACTCATCATGCTTTTCAGCAAGAAAGGCCGCATTCTTCGATGCGACCTCCCACGCATATACAGTCCACTCCTCCCCCCACACAGCAAGGAAATCAAGAGCAACGGTATGATAACGCTCCGCGTACCCGTGCCCCTGCCTATTCGAACTTTATTCCAGGTTCGACCCATCATGCTTCTCAGCAAGAAAGGCCGCATTCTTCCATGCGACTTCCCTCGCATATACAGTCCACTCATCCCTCCATTCAACAGCGAAATCAACAGGACACTCATCAGGTGTGCTTCGCGAAAGCACCAAAACAGGTACTGTTAGGGACTGCTATGGTAACAATACGCCACCACGGTATATGTTACATCGCTCGCACCTTGATTGATCCTGGTTCCGAAGTGTCGTTCATCTCTGAACGCATACAAAAGCTCTTGAAGCTCCCAGTGCGGCCAACTACAGCCGTAGTTTCCGGTCTCAACGAGACAGTGTCCGCAAAGATATCAAGATCGAGCGATTTTCTGCTGAATTCGCCACTCGATCCCAACTTTCAAGTTAACGTGACGGCTTACGTGCTTTCACAAATCACAGGGCGGTTGCCCTCTCACTCGTTAGATAGGTCACTTCTCAGTGGCCTCCCTCAAGACATCGAGCTCGCAGATGTCAACTTCTCCAAAAGCGAGCAGGTCGACGTCCTCAT
Source organism: Sicus ferrugineus (assembly GCA_922984085.1). Classification (NCBI taxonomy): domain Eukaryota; kingdom Metazoa; phylum Arthropoda; class Insecta; order Diptera; family Conopidae; genus Sicus; species Sicus ferrugineus. The sequence goes on from OV277349.1 coordinate 15,457,761, forward strand.
CGGAGCCGATTTATACCCAGCAATCCTGCTGGACGGCATCCGCCGCCAAGTGCTGGGCTTCCACATGACTCAGCAAACCGTGTTCGGTTGGATCCTAACCTGCCCGGTTCCCTCCATGCAATCTGCAACTGCACCCATCAAAGCGGCTTACACAACGAAGTTACCTTCGAACAACAGTTCGAACGTTTTTGGGAGGTGGAGGAACTTCCCAAAACTAGATTGCTATCCCACTCCGAAAAGTTTCGCGAAGAAAAATACGCGAAGACGCGATGACGGCCGCTACATCGTGCCATTGCCTTTGATGTCGGCTTTCCAGACACGCTCCGCTCAGGGGCTTCGAGACATTCAAAATGTATCGCCAAATATTGGTCGACCCAAAACACACACCATATCAGCGCATTCTCTTCCGAGACCCGTACAAGTCCGAACTTACCGACCTCGAGCTTCAAACGGTAACGTTTGGAGTTAATTGCGCCCCTTCCTTTTCTTGCTATACGCACCCTTCTTCAATTGGCAGACGAGGTGGAGCACCAGTTTCCGCTTGCGTCACACATTCTCCATGTACGTGGATTATGTGTTCGCAGGCACGCATGACCTGGTGACAGCTACCCAGACCCGTGAACAACTCATAGTGGCTCTCGACTCAGCAGGTTTTTTCACTTCGCAAGTGGACTGCCAACCATAAAGGTATTCTGGCAGACTTGCCGGCATCCCATCTACTCCACACAGATTTCCTGACGCTCGAGGATTCCAGCATTGTTAAAGTGCTTGGAATTCGCTGGAACGCGACCCATGATGACTTTTACTTTATCGTCCAAGCTATCGTCATCAAAGCTGCGTACACAAAACGGGAAATGTTGTCTCTGGTCGCCAAGCTGTTCGATCCAGCCGGTTGGCTCGTTCCGATCATCGTTGCAGCGAAAATTCTGATTCAACAAGTCTGGTTGGACAAAATCGACTGGGATGACACTCTGCCTCAGATAACTCACGCTAACTGGTTAAGTTTTCTCCAGAATTATCAGCACATCCGCGCCATCCGCATCCCGCGATGGGTGAGTTACACCCCAGAAAGCTAAGTCGAATTCCATGCCTTTTGCAATGCCTCAGAAAAGGCCTACGCAGGATGCGCTCTATGCCCGCATCACGATCGCTCAGGAAGTCGAAGTTTTCCTTTTGTACTCCCAAACTCGGGTAGCCCCAATTAAAACTTTGTCTCTCGCCAGGTTAGAATTGTGCGGAGCCACTTTAGCTGCTGAGATGACCGACACTCTCGTGCCCACGCTGCAGCTGCCCCATTACACGATCTATTGTTGGAGCGACTCCACCATTGTTTTGGCCTGGCTGAAGGTCCCCCTGCGTTTGGGCGCCGTTCGTGGCAAACCGAGTTGCCAAAATCATCGAGAGGGTACCACAGTCCCAATGGTCCATGTGGATTCCCAGGACAACCCCGCGGATTTAGCCAGTCGCGGTGCCACGCCCCAATATCTCGCTGAGAGCACCCTCTGGTGGAATGGACCTGCTTGGCTCGTCCACGACAAGGATCGCTGGCCCGAATTCCGCGCCGCAGAGGAATATGTCACCACACTGGAGCAGAAGACGGTCAAAACGCTGCACACCCATTGCGATCCCAAGGAGGATCCGCTCGAACGATTTTCGTCGCTGCTCCGCGCCTTACGCGTATACTCATACGTATATCGATTTCTCCACAACGCTCATCCAGCTAAGCGTCACCTGCACTCGCACCCCAGCCTGCACCTCCCACCGGGAGAAATAAAGGAAACGAAACGCTGCCTCGCGACATCCTGCCAGAAGATTCACTTTCCGGACGAGTACACAGCGCTAGAAAACCACGCGATGCTGCGATCTAAAAGCAGCCTACTCTCGTTGAACCCGTTCCTTCACACGGACAACACGATGCGCGTTGGTGGGCGGTTGTCTTCGTGCCCCAATTTGCCTTTCGACGAACGGCACCCGATTATTCTGCCATACGGTTGTCAATTTTCGCGATTGCTCATTCGTTTTATACACGAAAATTAGTTCTTCGTCTGGTCCGTACCCAATTCTGGATCCCCAAGGTTACACCCTTATCAAAACGACGACTCATACCTGCAAGCCTTGCATCCTACATCGGAACAAGCAACGAACCCTGTACCTGACAGCCCATTATTAACACATTTTCTCATTACAGAGCCCACATGTATTTAATCCGCTGGCAATATGCGCGGACCCGAAGGGCGTCTGCTGGTACCACCCGGGGCGGTGCCCATCTGCGCCGCCACGCCGCCTATTGCTGCCCGCCATCCTCGGGAGCTGTCCCCAACGGCTGACGCCCTGGTGCTCGACGTCTCGGCCGACGGGGCACAAGCGCTTGCCACGACACGACGCTCGCCCACACCGCCAACCCGAGCTTTCCAGAGTTCTCTCGTCCGGCCTGAGGAAGCCTCCTCCGGTCCGGCCCCAGCACAGATGCCCATCTATCACGAAGACCTCCGAGATCGCGGAAGTCTGCGAGCTCGCACGATGTCGGTGCGGTATCCGCCGCGCCACGCGCCACTACCAGAGCTGGCCACGAGACGTGCGCTCTCACCACCCACACCGGCCCCGATACGTCTGCGGCCTGCCCCACCAGAACCGGCGCCGCGACGTGCACCACTAGCACCTCTGGCCCCACGACGCGCGCCCGTCATGCCGGCCAGGCGGCACACCTAGTGCCCGCCAGCCCAGCGGCTTCTTACGGAGGGCCGCGAGCGCGAGCTGTGCTGTCCCCTGTATGCAGGGCGGCATGTGCTGAGCCGTTGCCGGCTGTTTCTGCAGCAGTCACCGGCGCAGCGGAACTTGACGGCACACGCGCGGCACATGTGCCGCAACTGTTTGGCGCGGTCGCACAGATTGACTAAGTGCCGGAGCCCCATGCGTTGCCGCAAGTGCGGGGAGGCGCACCACACGCTCCTCCACTAGGCCGGAGACGAGGCACGGCGCCAGTTGTCGGGGTTTGGGGGTTTGCAGTCCTGCAAGGCGGGCGGTATGTTAACGCCAACTGCCGCTCGCCAGAGGTGCTCCCTCATCGATCGGTAGGGTGTCAGGAATGAGCACTCCAGTCTCTCTCCTGTCAGCCTGCCGGTCATGAGATGCGCCTCTCTCGTGAGAGTAAGCCCGTCTGCGGGCTCTCTCCGCGGCAACTGGCGCTGTTTGACCGGCTTCCAGCGATCGTCGCTGGACCCACACCAGTCACTTGCTCACTCTTATTCCCCAGAAGTTGACGCGTGTGAGTGGAGCTTTAACATTTGGAACATTTTTAATAATTATTGTGAGCAGTGTGAAATAAACCTTGTAAACCCATTAAAGATTAAAAACATTGTGAAATACATTGAATTTGTGATTTGAAGAAAACAATTAAGTAAAATAATATATAAGCAAATAATATATAATATTGAATTTGTTTAAGAAGTTACACTCTAGCATATAATGTACATGTTTTGTTTTGTATTCTTTATTGAATTTTCTTTATTGAATTTATTGAAGAACTTGTTATGCAGATTCTTTAATTGTTTAGCCCATTTGTGTACCAGGGTAAATAGTGCACTTCTTTAATTAATGGCATATTAGCAGTGATTAGATCAGAAATAGTTTTTAAAAAAATATCGTACGATATAGCAACATCAAAGCCTTTAAAAAGATCAACCCAATCTATTTGCGTAATGAGTTCATTTAGTATGTCATAAATACAAGCTTTATAGATGTACATATGTATGTTCGTCTATAGCATTACAATTGATGAAATCATAAAACTGAATTTGAAAGACTAAAGCTGGGTGCCGTACAGTAGATTCGATGAATGGAAACGAGCAAGGACTAAGTGTAGAATATAATGATTTAGATACAAAAATTAAAACCAAAATTTTTGATATTTTGTTAAAAACAGAATTAATTTGAATTAAATCGATACTAAAAAAGGTAAATGTATTTCATGCGGAAGGTTAACATTAGTAGGTAGGAATGCAATATCATCAGTAAGAGAATCCCAGTTAATTTTACTTAAGTTAAAATCACCGGTGATACAAAAATACGAATCTGAGAAAGATTCAGACAATAAATTAATATTATTAACATGCCCTTTATAAACTTCGATAAAGCTATTTGGTGGAATGTAAGATGTGCAGACTATTAGTTTTCCTTTAGGTGAGAGAATCTGAATGCAAAGTTGATCCAGGAGACCGTCCATCAGATTAATGCTGTAGGCAGAAGAGCATATATTTCGTTATATAGCTATAAGGACCCCGCCGCCTCTTGAGCAACTAGTAAGAAGTGCATTCCCATCTTTACGGTATAATTTGTAATAATAATCAATTATTTCTTCATCATAGAAGTCATCATTTAGCCAAGTTTCAGCTATTATTAAGATAATGACTATGATTATCAGAGCAGCAAGTTCGAAAAGTATTCAACTTTGTTCTCATATTCGACAGATTTTAGAAGTAAAAGTTTAACATTGAATCATTTAATTTAATTACACTATTAGTAGAAGTTAACACCAATCCACCATTTGTGGGACTTCCGATTTTTTTAAAAATTTTGAAAAGACGAACCCTAATATTTGATTGCCAAAGAGAATTGTTAAAAAGACAATCATAATAATTACTCTCTACTCCAAGTTTAAAATTGATGATTTTTAGCGTGGTGAGGTCAGCATCCTTAAAATATTAACATACCTACTTTCGATGGTAATTACTTGATGTGGAAACAATATTTTGATTTATTCTCAAAAATGATCCACGAACAACGTCTTCCAAACCTACAGGAAATGTGGTATCTTAAAACTAGTGTCACACGTGAAGCCGAGCTGCTCATCTGGTATTTAGCACTAACAGAAGAAAATGATACGATGGCCTAGAGAATGATTCAGGATCGTTACAACAAAAAAATTTTGCTCAACACTATTGCAAATATTACTCGGTCAATCAAATCTGCCACAAGATGTAACATCAGTAGCCATTAAAGTATTCCACGACACTTTAATGGCAAGCCTGGATCGAGCAACACACATCCTATACAAACAATCGCTTGACAAACCAATTACCATAAAAACAATATCATCAAAAGTCACGAAGCAAAAAGGTGAATCGAAGTGTAGCGTATGTAAAGCCGCTAACCATCCATTATACCGTTGTATGGAATTTTTTACTCCAACACGTTCAACGAGAAAAACCATGTATTAATTGCATCAAATCAATAAATAAGATTAATTCTGTCCATCTAAGAATTGTCTCAAGCGCGGTAAAAAACACAATTCCTTGCTGCATTTTGAAACCAACGGCACTGCTCAACTAACAACAGCCAAACAGTCCAACAAAGTCACATTACTTCAGGCTCCAGCAACAAACAGCAATGTACTTCGTACTGCTAAGATTAAAATTATTGCCGCTAATGGAAGACTTGCGGAATGCAGGCAATTCTCGATTCTGGCTCTCAAGCCAATTTCACCACCGAGAGTCATGAAAAATTATTGTTAACCACAAGGCTAACGTCAATAAGCATCGAAGGCATAGGAAGAACCAAAAAGGAGGCCAATTGAAGTGTACATGTTACGCTACAATCCATAACAAGCAAATATCCATCTCCATTCCAAGCATTTGTACTACCAGAAATAATTCCCACGCACACATCTTCACACCTAGACCTATCGACCTGGTCAATTCCTAAAAATATAACTTGCGGACCCAACATTTTTATCTATTATATCAGATAAACTATTAATAGATGTATATAGGAGCTGAACTCTACCATGAATTATTGGCAAGGGGGAAGATTCAGTTAGCAGGTAATCTACCGGTATTGCTGAACACGCTGCTTGGATGGGTTGTGGGTGGAAGACTTGTAAGCGGACAACTAAGAATACTGACATGCGGCATTGCTAGCTCAGGTAACGAGACAACCGAAAAAATATTAGAAAAATTTTGCAATTAGAGGAAATCTCAGAACTATCGCAGCATTTACCTACACCTAAAAAGTCACTATGTGAAATTAATTTTGGTCAAAACGTTACAAGAAATCAAGATGGACGATTTGTGGTGAAAATTACTTTATCAACCTGTCCAACTGCATTAGGAGAGTCACGACAGATAGCGTTCAACAGATTTGCAGCTCTTGAAAGAAAATTGACAAAAACCAAGGAGTTAAAGTAACAATATATTCAGTTCATGAAAGAATACAACGAGCTCGGTCACATGACAGAAATCAACCCGAACGAAATTTTACTAACACATTACTTCATTCCACAACGCTGAGTCCTCAGACTGGATAGCAGCACTACCAAATTAAGAGTAGTCTTCGATACATCACGTAAAGCTTCAACAAGTTTGGCACTCAACGGCATAATGTATACAGAAACGTGGGTACAGAGTAAATTATTCGCCATTCTACTACGCTACCGATTGCCACTATTCATATTTACCACCAACATCTAAAAATGTATAGGCAAATTTTATTACACCCAAACGACCAAATGCTTAAATTAATTCTTTGGAGAGAAGATGCAGCCTTACGTTTAAAATATTATAGACTGAACACAGTGTCATATGGAGCAAGGTCAGCACCATATCTTGCTACAAGGTATTTGCAAGAGCTGTCAAAGCAAGCTAGCCATAAATATCCGCATGGAGCAAAGGCACTAGAGAAATATTTATATTTCGATGACGGTATTATTGGTAATGAGAGTCTTGCAACAGCGAAATTAATTCAGGACCAATTCAAAACTGATCTCAGATTATGGATTAAATCAACCGCATCGTCATACCAAACTTTTGTTGCAGACAGAAATTCAAAAATTCACGAACTGTCTCTTCGTGAACAATAGCGACATGTAAGCACAAAAGACAAATCAGCAGATAATTTATCCAGAGGCCTATAACCGAAACGGCCGTCATCAAGGAACTTGTGGATACATGGGCCGCTCTTCTTACATGGACCAGAAACCAGATGGTCAGGAGTAATCACCAAAGACTTTGATGTCACCTTCTCTTGAAAGAAAACAACAGACGGCCTTAATAAGAACTACAATTACAATCAGACAGGTGAACATAATTTACAGTATCAACCACGGCAACTCCTTCAAGCCCCTTCAACGAATTGTAGGGTACATGATGCGCGCCATCAACTACATGAGGAAACAGCAACGCCAACCACAAACTGATGTCCCAACATTGACGTCCCAAGAGATGGATGAAGCCCTGCTTATAATAGTCAATTCAATACTCCGATTTCAAGGAAGTCATAGATTTATCAAAGAATAAAAAGGCACTTAAGTGGACGGACTCATGAAGTAGCCTGTCACCTTTCTTAGACAATTTTGGCATACTTCGATTCTAATGAATCAGCTCAGTTGCCGTACGACGATAGGAACCCGATGGTCTCACTATACAATGACGTTTTGGTAAAACTTCTGATGAAAATCTCCATTGCGGCTTATAAGCTCTCTTGGCGAACACACGCCAACGCTTTTGGCCTTTGAAAGGAAAATCAATGGCGAGAGCTTTCGTCCAACGTTGCGTGAAATGTACCAGTGCATACCCGAAGCTCTATAATCAAGTCATGGGAAACTTACCTGCACACAATTTTTGGTTCACAATAATCCACTCGATTATCGACTGTCTCTAATTCCTCGTATTTCAGGATTTTTCATTGATTTTTCATTGAAATAGAAGCAATTCTAAATTCAAGACCTTTAACACCAATGTTCAGTGATTTAAATGACTTAGCAGCGCTAACCCCCGTCATCTTAATCGGTGAACCACATCTACATCTTAATCGGTGAACCATTGACTGCACAAGTAGACGTGGAGCTTCCTTTATGAATACCTCGACTTTAAAACGGTGAAACTTGGCCTCCCACCTTAAATAGGAATTTTGGAAACTTTGGTCAACCGAATATCTCAACGAGTTGCAGTATCGACGAAAGTAGCGAAAAGGTTCACCTGACGTACAATCAGGACAATGGTCATCCTCAAGGAGGACAACACCCCACCTTTACAATGGCCACATGAAAAAATTAGCAACAATGTCAAAGGTAAGGATGGAGCTGTTCGAATCGTTGAAGTTACGATGTCATCTGATGCCTTGCGGAGGCCAATGCACAAATTAGCTCCAATTTTAATGGAATGCACCACAATGGAAGAAAAGAGGAAATTAGAACCCGTGGACTCTAAAGATCAAACACATCCAATGCGAGAACGTTGTTCATCAAGCCACTGTATCACCATAGCATTGACCATACCACAGATCCAGCATTGATCATCCAAACTATTAAGCTAAGCTCAACTGGGGCGGGCGGAATGTTCAAATCTAGAATTGCAAGCAAGCTACAACACATTTATTTTTTGCTAATTTGGAGTTAATTAATTCGAATGCTTCCGGCGGTCATCGCACTTTGAAATTTAGAAGCAGTAACACGATGCCGTCAAGCTACAGACACTTCTGCTGTCAGCAATGCGCTGGCCAACATGTGAAGTTCATTAAACTGAATACGCTGACTTGCAGTTCCATATTTTAACAATTCACAAATTTGTTTTCTTTCTAAAATTTCATTACTTTGTACCTTTTATATTAGTTAATTGCTTCTGTAAACATTTCCTTACATTTCTTGTTGACTGTTAAGCAAATTTTCTTATATATAAGCTGAAAATTCAATAATCAAGCACGTCATCTTCTGATAGCCGACTGTTTGGATTTGTCGTAAAACGCTGACGCAGTTCTGACACTACCATTTGAATCAATGTGAATTTATGGTGCATTACATCTGCTGCATTACATCTTGCAGCTTCTCCTTGGACAAGGTATATATTTAGCCTGTTTTCCCCATTATATGCGTTTGTTTATTTTGGTTCTCGAGTCGTTGTTCTCAGTTGAGAATTTTCAGATTTAATTTTAAGGTTTTTAAATTTTTCCGAGTGTCTAGTACATGACTATTTAAGTCTGTTGTACACTTTCATTGTCCCTGTTCGGGCGCAATTGTAACAACCTATTTCGTCGCCGGAATTGAAACCGTAGGCTTCCCGAGTTCGTGTACAAATATAACTAACAACGAAAGTATTTTCTTAATTAATATTGATTTTCTTAATTCCATATTATTTATTTACAAACTTTTCACTATTTTCACAAGCCTTGAAGCCTTGAAGGCTTGTGAAAGGCTTGCTTGAAAATAGTGAACTATTTCTTGATAATGTGAAAAGGCTTGTGAAAATAGTGAACTATTTTGAAAATAGACTAGAGAAAAAAAATTTGGTATTCATTAAAATAACTAACTACAAAGAAAATATTCTAAGAAAGATTTTCTCAGCAGTGGAATATTTTCTCCAAGAACATATTCGAAATCTTGGAAATTCTGGAAAAATATTTGTGTCCCAAGTGGACTAAAATCTATCTTTTTTTAAAATTATTAAAAAAAGGTCGATAATAAATATAAATATAACATTAAAAATAATAATATAAAAATATTATATTATTATTTTTTATATTAAAGCGAACTGTTTTTAATATTATTAATATGAGCTTCTTCTTCTTATGACCTTCAACCTCACAGCAATGTGGAACGACTGGTTTTGAGCAGCTGTTCAGTATGACACTTCAAATCGGTTCTCATTGACCGACCGAGGATTCAGAATACCACTTATCGATCGAAGAACGTAAGAAGTATGGAAAATATTGACATGATCTTACCGAACAATCGCCTCATTTATTGAGAATACGAAAACAGCTGATAAGGGAAAATAACAAAGCAGAATCGACGAGAACCGACTCGATTGTTTATTGAGAATCTGGCCCTTATTTTTATTAGATTTTAATATATTCTATATTACTATTCAATTATTTCATTTATGTTATTTTATTTGATTTTTATTTTATTTCAGATTTTCTGTTTCTTTATTTATTTTGAATTAGGCTGCTTTCGTTTTATTTTATTATATTTATATATTTTATTTTATATTTCATAATTTTATTTTATTTTGTGATTTGTTTATTTTGATTTTATATCATTCTACATTATCTTATGTATTGGGTCATATAAAAGTCTCCAAAAGTGACATTTCAGCTAAAATTTTTTGTGAAGATAGTTTTCTAATTCATTGCTCGTGTAAAAAGTTATATTGATTTGAAAATGAGTGAAATATCTGAAGAAATACACTATGTGATGCTTTTGTGCTATAAAAAACATGCCAAAAAATTTGTGAAGAATGTGAAGGACCCAGGAGTGGTTTGCTCGATTCCGTTTCGGAAATATCGATGTCAAAGATGCACATCGCTCTGATCGGCCAGTAACTGAAAAAGCCGATGAAATTTTGCAACTGGTGGAGCAAGATCAGCACGCAAGCTGTCAGAAAATAGGAGGCACTAAACACAAACCACGTTTGGAACCATTTGAAAAGAGCAGGCTACAAAAAGAAGCTCGATGTTCAGGTGCCACATGAATTAACGCAAAGAAATTTGATTGATCGAATTACCATCATCTAAATGCTGCTGAAACGCAACGAAATTTTTGAAGCGACTCATTACAGCCGATGAAAAATGGGTGTAATACGAGTATATCAAACGCAAGCGATCAAGGTCAAAGGCTGGTGACCCTCCACAAACGACTTCAAAGTCTGAATTGTCGGCAAACAAGGTTATGTTGAGTGTTTGGTGGGATTGGAAGGAAATTGTCCATTATGAGCTGTTGCAACCTGGCGAAACCATCAATTCGGTCCTGTACTGTGCACAACTCGACCATGTGAACGAAGCAATCCAGAAAGAGTAGCCAGAATTGGCCAACAGAAAGGGAGTTGTGATCCATCATGATAATGCGCGGTCACACACATCTTTGATGACTCGGAACAAATTGACGAAACTTGGTTGAGAAGTTTTGATGCATTCACCGTATAGCCAGGACTTTGCACCGTCTGATTACTATTTGTTTCAGTCTCTGCAAAACTCTCTTGATGGTAAAACATTGGCCCACCGAAGCGCCGCTGAAAATCACTTGGGCAAGTTTTTCGACGATAAACCACAGAAGTTCTACCCGAAAAATGGCAAAAGGTCATAGACAATAACGGTCAATATAATATGTACATGATTAAAATTGATTTTCATTAAAGAAAATTTTTGTTAAAAAATGTACCAAAAACCGGAGCGGAGACCTTTCATATGACCCAATAATTTCTATTTTCTGTTCTTTATACCCTACACCCAAAGGGAGTAGGTAGGGTATATTCTTCCATTTGTAACGCAGAGAAGGATACAAGATATATATAGAAAAGTATATATATTCTTGCTCAGCGTCACCTCTTGATTCGATTTAGCCATGTCCATCCGTCTGTCTGTCTGTTGAAATCACGATTGCGGGAGAACGAAAAGGGATATCGTAATGAAATTTGGCACAAATATTCTTTGTTATATATATATTCTTTTATGTAGGGCAGTTTAGGATTGAAAATGGGCGAGATTGCCCATTGCCAAAATTGGGCGTGCATGCCTACTCATACAAAAGTTGTCAATATCTTGTAAACGGCATAAGATATTAACACGTAATTTTATCACGAGGTATCCACGGGTATTATCAATTTGTATACCAAAAATACTTATACGAAGTTGTCAATATCCCATAAACGGTTCAAAATATTAATACGTGATTTTATCCAGCAGTATCTAGAGATATTGCAAAAATATTTGCTAAAAATAGGCGTGGTCCGCCTACTTATAAAAAAGTTGTTAAGTGGCGAAATTGTAATTTCTTTAGTTACTCGAGTATAGGGTATTTAGATTTCGACCATTTCGGCCGAAGACAATACTTTTACTTGTTACAGTATATTTCACTACAATTGCAGCTTCTTAAAGCAAAGCAATTGAATAAACAACAACTACAACACTACCTCTGTTGTACAACTACAAAAACAACAGCTAACTTCATACTTCCTACAATAACTCCACTGACCGACCAACCAACCCTAGCGAGTCAAGTCGCAATTCGCTTGTCTCATAAACAAAACGAACAAAACAAAATCACACACTCACACTCACACTACATACCCCTATCCTACACTCATCCATTTACAACTCAGCACTAAAGCCTTATAATAATATTTATAGACTACCATCATCTGCAACAGCAAATTTAACGGCAAGCATCTTGCCTCTTATGATCTCCTAATACCTACACATAGCCTTAACATTGTAGTGTAATTATTAATCGAGGAGCTGCTTACGGCACTTGACATAAGTAATAAGTAGAGTTCGAGGATTTATTAATATTGTAGAATTAAAAAAACTAAATTACTCCCGGAGCTGCTTATGGCGCTTGACATAACAGTACGTAGTTTTGAAGAAATATTAGCGTTGTATAATTTTAACCGTAAAATTAAAAAACTAAATTAGTCGAGGAGGTGCTTACGGCGCTTGACATAATTAATACGTAGAGTTTGAAGAATTATTAACTCGGTAGAATTTTAATCGTAGAGTTAGAAGCTAAATTAGTCGAGGAGCTGCTTACCGCGCTTGATATAAGTAATACGTAGAGTTTGAGGAATTATTAACATTGTAGTGCTTTAACCGTAGAATTAGAAACTAAATTAGTCGAGGAGCTGCTTACGGCGCTTGAAATAAGTACGATAATACGTAGAGTTGGATGAATTATTAACATTGTAGTATTTTAACTGTAGAATTAAAAACTAAATTAGTCGAGGAGCTACTTACGGCGCTTAGTGTCATAAGTTAGTGATATTTTTAAAATATTTTAGCATTGGAGTGTTTAGAAGTACTAATCGCCGCTGAGGCGCTGTCGTGGAAAATCGTCGGTAATATTGTATGTGTGTTGTTAACGCCAACTGCCGCTCGCCAGAGGTGCTCCCTCATCGATCGGTAGGGTGTCAGGAGTGAGAACTGAAGTTCTCTCTCTTGTCAGCCTGCCGTTCATGAGATGCGCCTCTCTCAAAAGAGTAAGCTCGGCTGCAGGCTCTCCCCGCGGCGACTGGCGTTGCTATCCTGGCTGCCAGCGATCGTCCCTGGACCCAAACCAGGCACTTCCTTCCGATTCTTACTATCAACCAGTTGACGCGTGCGGGTTGAAACAATTATCCTCAATTTTGAATTTTGTGCATTGTATAAAAAGTTTTTAAAAAGCTAATTGAAAGAATTAAATTGTGAACTTAAAGAAATATAACTTGTGAATTCGCAATTACATTTTGGTCCAAGACGAGCCGAATTGCCGCCGCCAACAGGCACAACGTCATCGTCACCGACGCCTGAGCCACCAAGCCGTGTACGAAACGGTGAGTTCACATATTCTTAGACGTTGCCTAATAATTAGCCCCGAGACCTTCCGGCCATATTTATATATATACGTTATATATATAATGAATTTTGCGCAAAAAATGTGGGCTTCGCAGCAAGCAATGCTTGCGAAGACGGTCAGCAACAAAACTTCAAGCTTTGGTGCTGCCGTTATTTTTGGGGACCGTTACCCACGAATCGAAGATTATGGAAGATTTGGCGGAGGACAGTTCCTTATATATATATATATATATATATATATATATATATATATATATATATATATATATATATATATATATATATATATATATATATATATATATATATATATATATAAGGAACTGTCCTCCGTCAAATCTTCCATAATCTTATATATAATAACATCAAGTCTAGAGGGCCACTTGCGTTTTATAAATTTCTGTGACTGGACACTGGCCGGCGAGCCACGCCCTGGCTATAGACCACAGGACTAGGGAAAGATCCCGTTACAATATATATATATATATATATATATATATATATATATATATATATATATATATATATATATATATATATATATATATATATATATATATATATAAGGAACTCTCCTCCGTCAAATCTTCCATAATCTTCGATTCGTGGGTAACGGTCCCCAAAAATAACGGCAGCACCAAGGCTTGAAGTTTTGTTGCTGACCGTCTTCGCAAGCATTGCTTGCTGCGAAGCCCACATTTTTTGCGCAAAATTCACCGCTTGATTTCATACCAAGCCCCGCGCTCTCACAAAGTAAGTGAAAAGATCTCACACTTTCGCTTTCTTGGTTTGCGCTCTCCTTACCTCTATAAGAGCGATTTACTTGTGCGCTCAGTGCAAGTCCACCTTTTGCTGGTTGGTTTATGCGGAGACATTTCTCTGCTGCTCGCGCTCTTCTGCTTGCGCTGCCAATACACACAGAGTGCACACAGAACACAAAAACCTGTTTTTTCTGTCTGCACTCTCCCAAGTGATAGCAGCGTGAAATTCACTATTCAGCGGTGACCCAACGCGAAATCGAAAAAACGAAACACCCAGTAGGCAGAGGTGTTCGCAGCAACTAGTCTCTTTGTAACTAGTTGCCAACTTTAGAGACAACACGTGGTTAATCTTCGGTAGCAAGCTCCTCGAGCCCCAACGCAATAGCGTAGCAACGCGAAAGCATATTTTTCGACTTGTTTTACAAATAAAATAAAAGGTTTTTTTTTCGAAACAAGTTTTCGGTGTGTTTTCTTGTGGTTTTTCGACTTCCTGCGCCGTACCTAAGCGAACCCAAAGAATATAATGGCGTCGCCCGACAAATTTATACGCGCCTCCGACGCGATCGTCGAATTCGAGGTCGACTTCGTGACCATCCCTGAGCAGGAGCACTCGGACTTTTCATTAGATGCTCATCTGGAAGAGCTCAAGACGATGTGGAAGGCGACCAAGGAAGTCTACTACACGTGCCTAGACCAGAAGTGTCTCCGGGTGTTTAACGTGAGCGCCTGCCAAGACTGGCTTAAGCTCACGGTGTGCCATCACACATGGGGTTGAAGTCTATGCGTCAACCAACGCCCCCTTGAATAGGTACCTGGTACCAGTCCGCGGGAACCAATTCGAGTACTTGCGTAAAGGACAAGCACTCCCTCTTGGTGAGGGGTCGAGGCCTTTCTAACACCTCTGCCGTTCTATGGGTCACGGCACCCGGTTGTAATGCAACTCCACACCGAGCTATAAAGTATAGCTCTGCCCGCGTACGTTTGGGCGTCAACCACAGCCCCCACGATGCTCCCACAAGGGGTCCTTCCAACAATGACCAGGCTGAGCGTGAGCGAACACGCTACAGGGACTCCTGATCCCCGTGGTACCAGACAAAGCCTCTGGTCAGACTTCGTAGTCAAGACTACTACCAGTTGGGCTCCTTACAGCCCGGGACCGGTCGCCTATAAGTTTTTAAGTCCAGCTGTGGATAGAACTTGGTGCAGACAGAAACTGCCCACACCAAACGTGAAAACAGTCTAAAGACATGTGTATGGACATGTCTTCCTCACTGTGGGAGCGAGGCCTATCCGTACCTCTTCCACTCAGACAGGGAGCGGCACCTAAGACGGGGTTTAACCCCAATTTAGCTGGACCCCCAACACGTGCCTAGACCAGTTGATCCGCCTCCGAAGAATCCGCCCCCGCTGACGTAGAAGTGATTAAGACCAAGCAACGCAGCTGCTACCGAACTTATATTCGCTGCGCAACGAAAATCGGCTCATGCCGAAAAACTCTTCCCACTTCTTCCGCACTCAATACAGCAGCAGCTGAAATGCCAGCATCTGGCTACAATATCAGCTTGCCCCCTTGCGACACCCAAGCCTTCCACGGCGATTACCTCTCGTGGCCCTCTTTTAGGGATATGTTCACGGCCCTTTATATCTAGAACACCAGAATTGCGCCGGTTGAGAAGCTTTTCCACCTGAACCAAAAAACTACCGGCGAAGCGAAAGAAATCGTGCAGAAATCCCCTCTCACGAATGAAGGTTTTGCCCAAGCGTGGAAAATTCTGTCCGACATATACGAGAACAGGCGCGTCCTCACCAACGCTCATTTGAAGAAGCTCTTCGGCCTGTCCCCCATCACGAAGGAAACCGGTGGCGCTATTAAAGACCTGCAGCGTGAAATCAATAATATTCTCTCTGCACTCGCCCATACCTCCCATTGAGACGCGATAATTGTATTTTTGTGTTCCAGCAAGCTCCCGGAAGCGACGCTTTCCCTCTGGGAGCAATCTCTCACTAACAAAACGGAGATCCCAAAATGGACAGATCTGGATGCGTTTCTCACTCATCGCTTCCAGACCCTTGAAACGGTGCAAGAACCGCGAGAATTCGTTTTTCGGTCGCGCAGTTAAATTGTGGAATAGTCTCCCTGCGCATGTTTTCCCACCCACTTATAACGTCGACGCTTTTAAAAGAGGTGTAAATCGACACTACTCCCACTTTTCCCCTTCCCACTAACCTTTACCCTTCTAAACCAACGAATGCTTTGCATGGATAGGGGGCATCCCCTGAGCTTGGTTCTATCTGCCATAAAAAAAAAAAAAAAAGAAAAAAAAAAAAAAGATATTAAGTGCACACCCGCCGCGAAATCAACACAGCCCCCAACTCCGAACCACTCGACTACAGCCTCTAAACGCGTCAACACCTTTCAATTGAAAGTGCCCCAAGATCTGCCTTCTTTGTCAGAAGCAGCACAAGTTGAGATCCTGCTCTCAGTTTCTCAGCTTGCCCGTTACACAGCGGCTGAATACCGTCCAGAAAAATCGCTTGTGTAGTAACTGCTTGGCCAGATGTCATTCCGTGAAAAACTGTCCAAGCAGACTCAATTGCCTCAAATGCAATCGCAGGCATCATACCTTCTTGCATCGTGAGCCTGCTCCATTCTCCTCGAATGCTGTATCAGATTCGACCCCACGTGCCTCACACCAAGAGCGGCGGTTTGAAAACGCTCCGCGTGCTCAAGCCCTGCCTGTTCGAACTTTATTCCAGGTTCGACTCATCATGCTTTTCAGCAAGAAAGGCCGCATTCTTCGATGCGACCTCCCACGCATATACAGTCCACTCCTCCCCCCACACAGCAAGGAAATCAAGAGCAACGGTATGATAACGCTCCGCGTACCCGTGCCCCTGCCTATTCGAACTTTATTCCAGGTTCGACCCATCATGCTTCTCAGCAAGAAAGGCCGCATTCTTCCATGCGACTTCCCTCGCATATACAGTCCACTCATCCCTCCATTCAACAGCGAAATCAACAGGACACTCATCAGGTGTGCTTCGCGAAAGCACCAAAACAGGTACTGTTAGGGACTGCTATGGTAACAATACGCCACCACGGTATATGTTACATCGCTCGCACCTTGATTGATCCTGGTTCCGAAGTGTCGTTCATCTCTGAACGCATACAAAAGCTCTTGAAGCTCCCAGTGCGGCCAACTACAGCCGTAGTTTCCGGTCTCAACGAGACAGTGTCCGCAAAGATATCAAGATCGAGCGATTTTCTGCTGAATTCGCCACTCGATCCCAACTTTCAAGTTAACGTGACGGCTTACGTGCTCCCACAAATCACAGGGCGGTTGCCCTCTCACTCGTTAGATAGGTCACTTCTCAGTGGCCTCCCTCAAGACATCGAGCTCGCAGATGTCAACTTCTCCAAAAGCGAGCAGGTCGACGTCCTCATCGGAGCCGATTTATACCCAGCAATCCTGCTGGACGGCATCCGCCGCCAAGTGCTGGGCTTCCACATGACTCAGCAAACCGTGTTCGGTTGGATCCTAACCTGCCCGGTTCCCTCCATGCAATCTGCAACTGCACCCATCAAAGCGGCTTACACAACGAAGTTACCTTCGAACAACAGTTCGAACGTTTTTGGGAGGTGGAGGAACTTCCCAAAACTAGATTGCTATCCCACTCCGAAAAGTTTCGCGAAGAAAAATACGCGAAGACGCGATGACGGCCGCTACATCGTGCCATTGCCTTTGATGTCGGCTTTCCAGACACGCTCCGCTCAGGGGCTTCGAGACATTCAAAATGTATCGCCAAATATTGGTCGACCCAAAACACACACCATATCAGCGCATTCTCTTCCGAGACCCGTACAAGTCCGAACTTACCGACCTCGAGCTTCAAACGGTAACGTTTGGAGTTAATTGCGCCCCTTCCTTTTCTTGCTATACGCACCCTTCTTCAATTGGCAGACGAGGTGGAGCACCAGTTTCCGCTTGCGTCACACATTCTCCATGTACGTGGATTATGTGTTCGCAGGCACGCATGACCTGGTGACAGCTAACCAGACCCGTGAACAACTCATAGTGGCTCTCGACTCAGCAGGTTTTTTCACTTCGCAAGTGGACTGCCAACCATAAAGGTATTCTGGCAGACTTGCCGGCATCCCATCTACTCCACACAGATTTCCTGACGCTCGAGGATTCCAGCATTGTTAAAGTGCTTGGAATTCGCTGGAACGCGACCCATGATGACTTTTACTTTATCGTCATCAAAGCTGCATACACAAAACGGGAAATGTTGTCTCTGGTCGCCAAGCTGTTCGATCCAGCCGGTTGGCTCGTTCCGATCATCGTTGCAGCGAAAATTCTGATTCAACAAGTCTGGTTGGACAAAATCGACTGGGATGACACTCTGCCTCAGATAACTCACGCTAACTGGTTAAGTTTTCTCCAGAATTATCAGCACATCCGCGCCATCCGCATCCCGCTGGGTGAGTTACACCACCGACAGCGAAGTCAAACTCTATGCCTTTTGCGATGCCTCACAAAAAGCCTACGCAGGAGTCATCTATGCCCGCATCAAGGTCGCTCAGGAAGTCCAAGTTTTCCTTTTGTACTCCAAAACTCGTGTAGCCCCGATTAAAACTTTGTCTCTCTGCAGCTGCCCCATTATACGATCTACTGTTGGAGCGACTCCACCATTGTTTTGGCCTGGCTGAAGAAATCCCCATGCGTTTGGGCGACATTCGTGGCAAACCGAGTTGCCAAAATCTTCAAGAAAGTACCGCAATGGTTCCATGTGCATTCGCAATGGTTCCATGTGGAATCCAAGAACAACCCCTGAGGGTCCTCTCAAACGATTTTCGTCGCTGCCACGCGCCTTACGCGTATACTCATACGTATATCGATTTCTCCACAACGCTCATCAAGGTCAGCGTCACCTGCATTCGCACCCCAACCTGCACCTCCCACCGGGAGAAATAAAGGAAACTAAACGCTGCCTCGCGATATCCTGCCAGAAGATTCATTTTGCGGACGAGTACGCCGCTCTCGAAAACCATACGATGCTGCGATCTAAAAGCAACTTACTTTCGTTGAACCCTTTTCTCCACACGGACAACACGACGCGCGTTGGCGGGCGGTTGTCCTCGTGTCCCAATTTGCCTTTCGACGAACGGCACACGATTATCCTGCCATACGGCTGCCAATTTTCGCAAATGCTCATTCGTTTTATACACGAAATCTCTCTACACGGGGGCAACCAATTAGTTCTTCATCTGGTCCATACCCAATTCTGGATCCCCGAGGACCGATGTCCTCGTCCTTGACGTCTCCGCAGAGGAAGCCCAGGCGATTGATACGGCACGCCGCTCACCGACTCCGCCCGCCAGGGCATTCCAAGGTGTTTTGGCGCTGCACGAGGGACCATTCTCCGATCAGGCCCCATCTTCCAGGCCAACCTACATGGAACGCGGAGACCTCCGACTTCGCGCCCGGTTGGTGTGAGTCCCGAGGAACGTCATGCCACACGCACCATCAGAGCCGGCTCCAAGACGTGCGCCTTCACCACTACTAGAGCCGGCCCCAAGACGCGCACTTACATTATCACCAGTTCCAGCCCCAAGACGCGCTCATGCCGTAGTTCTCGCCCGGAGACACGACTGGCGTCCACCTGCCCTAAGACTTCCAGCTGATGTACGGGAGCGAGAGTTGTGTTGCCCTCTGTGCGCAGGGCAGCATGTGTTGCGTCGCTGCCTTCGGTTCCTGCAGCAGACCATCGTGCAGCGAAATCTGACGGCGCGAGCTCGGCACGTGTGCCTAAACTGTCTGGCACGTTCGCACCGGCTGCCCGCTTGCCAGAGCCCCATGCGCTGCCGAACGTGCGGAGGGGCGCACCACACTCTTCTACATTGAGCTCGAGCCGATGCGCGGCGCCAGTTGTCGGGGTTTGGGGTTTGCAGTCCTGCAAGGCGGGCGGTATGTTAACGCCAACTGCCGCTCGCCAGAGGTGCTCCCTCATCGATCGGTAGTAGTCTTGACTACGAAGTCTGACGAGAGGCTTTGTCTGGTACCACGGGGATCAGGAGCCCCTGTAGCGTGTTCGGCCACGCTCAGCCTGGTCATTGTTGGTAGGACCCCTAGTGGGAGCATCGTGGGGGCTGTGGTTGACGCCCAAACGTACGCGGGCAGAGCTATTCTTTTATAGCTCGGTGTGGAGTTGCATTGCAACCGGGTGCCGTGACCCATAGAACGGCAGAGGTGTTAGAAAGGCCTCGATCCCTCACCAAGAGGGAGTACTTGTCCTTTACGCAAGTACTCGAATTGGTTCCCGCGGACTGGTACCAGGTACCTATTCAAGGGGGCGTTGGTTGACGCATTGACTTCAACTCCATGTGTGATGGCACACCGTGAGCTTAGGCCAGTATTGGCAGGCGCTCACGTAAAACACCCGGAGACTTCTTACTATCAACCAGTTGACTTGTGCGGGTTGAAACAATTATCCTCAATTTTGAATTTTGTGCATTGTATAAAAAGTTTTTAAAAAGCTAATTGAAAGAATTAAATTGTGAACTTAAAGAATTAAATTGTGAACTTAGAGAAATATAACTTGTGAATTCGCAATTACATGTGTAAAGGCGGTATTTAGATCCGTTTAAAATCAAGGGACAGCGGGTTACATACAAGTAGTTAGAAAAAAAGACTCAAGATATTCTCAGTGTTAAGAACACGATCGGGACACGTAGCAAGGTGAATAAGATTAAGGTATTGTATAACCAATAGAATAGGGCAACTAGACTAAAGAAATATTAGACATATAATTAAAAATAAATAATAAAACTGGTTACACAGAAATTCCTTGCGTTTTAATTTCTATACATCTAAGCCTTGTAATAACCCTGGAACCTCCCTGGCTTAACTCCCTGGCTAAGGTTCGTTATAAGTGGCGCCCGAGCAGCGACCTTGAAATCTAGCGGTAAATAGGATTAAAACCGGGTTGAGAGCAAGAAAAATCGTCGAAAACTAAACGGGGAATATTCTAGCACGGGTTGAATTTAAAATATAAACATGGAAAGCATCAGGAAAGGCTGGGTTTATAACCTATCGAGAAAGAAACTCCAAAAGGTGTTAAGCTAGTTTGAGCTAAGCACGGAAGATACGTTGAACGAGATGAGAAAGCGGATGACGTTCATGATCACCGAAAGACGAAATTATGAAGGAATAAGGGCACGACTGCAGAAACTGGAAGAATTGTATCCCCGAGGTCGGTCACCAAGCCCACAGGTACAGCTGCAAATTCCTCAGGCGACAATGAGCAAGAGTGCCGCCAGACATTCTGATGAAGGGAGACACTCAGACTGGAGCAAGTCTACGTCAGAGGACGAAATGCAGAAATGACCAGGTGAGATCGTATATAGAAGTTACTGATACAGTCAGAAAGTGGTCTGTAAAATATGAGGGGGTCTGTAAAATAAATTCGTCCACATTGAACGAGTGGAAGAGTTGACGAAGGTATTTCTCCTTTGTCCTTACCTTTTACCACGAACAATGCCGGAGCTCTTGAAAGGCAGGGCTTTGTTATGGTTCAGAAATAATAATCAGCAGAGGAAAACGTGGGGTCAATGTAGACATGATTTTCTTGCATTCTTCCTGCCTAAACATTATTTTTTAAAGTTGTATGACGAAGTCCGCAAAAGAAGGTAGGCGGAAGAGGAAATTTTTAAGGACTAAGTTGTCAATTTGCAGAATCTGGTGAGACATTTAGACTGCGCAGAGGCTCAACGCTTAGAGCGTATATACGAAAATTGTCACTCTGATTATCAGTTTTACATCGGAAGACATGATTTTAGTTCATTACAGGAACTGATGACCATGGCGGAGGATTTTGAATACCTTCGCTTTCCGCGTCCCACAGGTGCAACGCCGAAGCCTTCGCGGAATAGGCGAGAAGAGTGGCATCGGATTGTTAGACCGAAGCCTGTGGAAAATATTAATCCCAGAACCGCTTGTCGGCGTTGTGATCAAGAGGGCCATAGGGTGCAAGGCTGTAAAAACCCACAAATTCTTTTCTGTTGGGAATGCGGTTGATGGGGTTTACTCACCATTAAGTGAGTGCTGCCGACGGGGAAACGCCCAGGGACCTCACCGGTCGCGAGAGGAGGTGCCGTCCCAAAGGGCGACGACTCGCAGCCAGTAGAGCATTGTGCAATGAAGCTTTGCAAATTACTCTCAATGATGGACGAATCTTTGCCATTGTTTTACTAAACGGCGAATAATTCCAAGCTACTATTGATACAGGCGCGACGCGTAATTTTCTAAGTAGAAACATAGCACACAAGTTAAGAACAGTCATGCAACCGACTTATGTTAATATTCGGTTAGCCGATTGCACAGAGAAAACCATCATTGAAAGTACAAATGTAGAAATTTTACAGTTAGGAAACACATCATGCCATTTACCGCTCTTAATTTTACCTGAACCTCAAACTCCTACTGATAACGAAAGTCGGTCACGGGAAGTGTACAAAATTGTGAGGAGGAATCTAGAAAGATCAGCGCAGGATCAAGCTAGATATTACAACCTGAGAAGATGAAGCTGGAAACCAGAAATTGGTCAATTGGTCCTGGTCAAATCACATTACATGTCAAAAGCAGCTGATAAGCTTAACGCGAAATGAGCATCAAAGTTTGAGGGACTTTTTCGGGTTATTGGGTTCACATCACTGATCATAATACAACTCAGGAAAGATAGTGACGACAAGCAACGCATCGCGCACATAAGCGAGCTAAGAGAATACCAGCAGCCCTGTCCAATATAGAATGGACGACATGAAAACGACAATAACACGACTGTAACAAATCAACGTAGTTAAATGTCAGTGTTGTCCGAACCCGTAGTATCATCCAATGTGTCATGTGGCCGTTAAAATCGTGGTTGTTCACAAGATTCAATAAACTTTGTCTTTTCGCCTACAGAATGCATTCGTTCCAAGAAAGCGACGTGAACACCAAGCGGGAGAAAATCGCCAAACTACTGAGGACGCTAAAAGGTACGGTGTGGTGTATGGCGACACACCTCCAACCACAGCAGAGAATGGCGAGAATAAATATTTGGATCCTCTTTCGTGAGAATATTATGACGACCTTTACAAAGAGTTTGAGCAGCTCAGTCGTGTCAATATAGAAAGAAACCGCAGCCACAAGTAGAGAACGAGGCTGGGGCAGCAGTCAATGATGAGATTTCGGAGCCAGAATTTCGTTTTGCGTCAGTGGCTGAGATGAAGAGAACGAAGGGCGGAGAACTGATTCGAGCGACCATTCAGGCTATTGCCGAACGCTGCACAAGTATGGTTAATAAAAGGCGGATACACTTCTTATGTGACGGGTAGAAAGTGAAAGTCAGTAAAACAGCTATCACTCTGCCTCCTCGTCCTGAAAGAAAGGGGGTGTAAGGATCCCAATTTTTAATTAAATTGGGCCTTACAGCTATGGGTGTAGAACCTGGCCTGCACTCCACTTGAGCATAATTTTCCGGACACGACCTGGGGGTTCATGTTACCTTCCGCTGTGCGGTCCCACGGTAGGTGGAGTAGCAAAGTCACGCATAATCAACTACAAGAAGGGACAACAACAACAACCAGACCGAAGCCAAAATTTAAGTAAACAAGTTCTCGCTGCTGGACAACAACAAAACACACCGGACAAACAGCAACAACGCTCGCCCAAAAATTGGCATAAACAAGTTCCCTTTAGGGAACAGGAACAATGCCCAGTAGGAAAAAAATTACAACAATGCGACGTTAACGTGGAATCATATAAATTGGTATTCTGAACGCAAGCAGGGTTCAGTGCGTACGGTGTCTTAAGTGATTGAACTAGTGATATTCTAAGGAAACACAGAAGTGGTATTCCAACGGGAAACCCAACTTAACAAGCAAGTCAACAGTGAACAAGTCCTAGTAACTAGGTAAGTCATCTAATGTCAAATATTACTACGAACTATTAAATTCACAGTAAAAAATACTAAATTATACTAAATATTTTACCTTTGTACAATAGTATGTATTTTAATTAGAGAATTAAAAAACTAGATTAGTCGAGGAGCTGCTTACGGCGCTTGACATAACTAATATAATACGTAGAGTTTGAAGAATTATTAACATGGTAGTATTTTAACTGTAGAATTAAAAAATTAATTAGTCAAGGAGCTGCTTACGGCGCTTGACATAAGTAATACGTAGAGCTCGGTGAATTATTATCATAGTAGAGTTAAAAAACTAAATTAGTCGAGGAGCTGCTTACGGCGTTTGACATAAGCAGTACGTAGTTTTGAAGAAATATTATCGTTGTAGAATTTTAACCGCACAATTAAAAAACTAAATTAGTCGAGGAGCTGCTTACGGCGCTTGACATAAGCAATACGTAGTTTTGAAGAAATATTCAAGTTGTAGAATTGACCTAAGTAATAGGTAGAGTTTGGAGAATTATTAACATGGTCGTATTTTAACTGTAGAATTAAAAACTAAATTAGTCGAGGAGCTGCTTAGGGCGCTTGACATAAGTAATACGTAGAGTTCGATGAATTATTAACATTGTAGAATTAAAAAACTAAATTAGTTGAAGAGCTGCTTACGGCGTTTGACATAAGTAATACCTAGAGTTTGAAGAATTATTAACATGGTAGTATTTTAACCGTAGAATTAAAAACTAAATTAGTAGAGAAGCTGCTTGCGGCGCTTGACATAAGCAATACGAGAGATGAATTATTAACATTGTAGAATTGAAAAACTAAATTAGTCGAGGAGCTGCTTACGGCGCTTGACATAAGCAGTACGAAGTTTTGAAGAAATATTCAAGTTGTGGAATTTAACCGTAGAATAAAAAAACTAAATTAGTCGAGGAGCTGCTTACGGCGCTTGACATAAGTAATCTGTAGAGTTTGGAGAAGTATTATCATGGTAGTATTTTAACTGTAGAATTAAAAACTAACGGCCTTAATCCGTAAAAACAACCGGCAGAAAACAAGGCAACTTCAGCTAACCCAATTGTGACCTCACCCAACTGTAAACTTGGCATTCCATAAGCCGATTGTGTGGGGCCGTAAGGGCTTATGTTGTTTCGCGTTTTCTGTAACTTTATGCCTATAATGTTTATGATTTTCTTCGCGATGATTTATGGATACTCGTATAAGCACTGCTGAAACGAATTGCATATGAGGTCTCTTTTCTTTGCATTGATTTTTGTATACCAACTCTGGTGACAATAGTTACCAGGCTTGAAATATTTATTTAAGTGATATTTAACAATGTAAAGATTTTTCAGTGAAAATTCGATGTATTGATATCTGGAAACTATGCTGCTGGCATAATAAAAATATTATGTGTGCTCTTTTCTTCGCTGTGATTTATGGATATAAGCACTGCTGAAAAAAAATTGACTTTGAGGTCTTTTTTCTTCGCATTGATTTTTGTAATTTTTAAAAATGTAAAGACTTTTCAGTGAAAATTTGATGTGATGCTATCTGGAAACTATGCTGCTATAATTTTTTTTTTATGACAGATGAAACTAAGCTCAGGGGATGCCCCCTATCTATGCACAGCATTTGTTGGCTCCGACGGGATGACAGGTTAGTGGGATGAAGGAAAGAGGGAGTAGTGACGGTTTACACATCGCTTAAAGGTTTCGACGCTATAAGTGGGCGGGAAGACATTCGCAGGGAGATTATTCCACAATCTAATGATGCGACTAAAAAGCGAATTCCCACGATAATGCGTGGTTCGTTGGAACGGAATCGCGACATACCCCTCTGGAAAGCCGAGTAGTTCTGCTAAATACCTGAACCGGAGGAATAAGGCTGGCTACTTCAGATGAACATTTATCATGAAAGTAACGGTAAAATAATGATACACACCCTACATCACGACGATGCTCCAAGGTTTCAATAGAGCTGGATACCCTACTGTCCCCTATAAGTTTTAACGCACGACATTGGACACGGTCTAGAAGCTGAAGATATGTTCGCGAAGCTCCCGACCATATATGCGAATTGTACTCCATTTTCGGACGGATAGAGGTAGTGTATATACAACGAAGATCGGTTGGAGTGAAGTATTTCTTACACCGCTTAAGAAAGCCTAAGCACTCATAATAGCTGCTCCTTTCGACACGTCAAAAATGTGATCGTTCCAACGAAGATCGCATTGGATTGACATGCCCAGAATATCAAGAGCCTCCGACTCATTAATATCCACACCACCCATATTAAGAGGTGGAAAATTGTCTCCCGCTAAACGCTTGTGTGTTAACAGGCAGCACTGGGTTTTACGCGCATTAAAATCGACCCGATTCGCTCGACCCCACTCTTGGATTTTATTGAGGTCAGATTGGAGTGTGTCATTCATAATTCTGCATTTTTCAATGATCTCCAGAATAGAAGGACGCCTGGAAAATGGATATGAATGACAAATGCTGCTGTCATCAGCAAACGAGTAGACGGGATCCGATGTCAATGACAGAAGGTCATTGATGAAAATAAGAAAAAGTGTCGGAGACAGGACCGAACCCTGCGGAACTCCAGCATTGATGGTGTGCTCTTCGGAAGCAGAGCCGTCTATCACAACCCGAATAGAACGGCCGCTGAGGAAACTCGATATCCATCGAGTGAATGTACTACCGACACCATAGGCAGTCAATTTAGACACGAGTGCTTTATGCCACACTCGGTCAAAGGCCTTAGAGATATCCAAAGCAACAACATTACTCTCACCGAATTGGTGAACACAACTGTTCCACCGCTCAGTGAGGAACGCCATCAAATCGCCTGTGGAGCGGTGAGCACGGAAACCGTACTGGCGATCACTAACCAATTGGTTGCTCTCCAGATACCTCATCAAGTTAAAATTTATAATGCTCTCCATAACTTTGGAGAGCACTGAGCAGATTTCTATGGACCGGTAATTTGCAGGATTCGTAGCCTCACCTTTTTTGGCAACGAGCTGCACATTGGCAATCTTCCAGGAAATAGGAAATACTCCTAAAATATATGATAAGTTAAAGAGATTGCGCAATGGGCGAGCCAGTGTCGAGGCGCACTTTCTTAACACATGGGCTGAAATACTATCCGGTACCGAGGATTTATTCACGTTGAGGTTTACAAGCACTCTTTAAGCCCGCGTTCGAAAGTGCATCTCAGGCATAATATGAGACACACCATCGATCACGGGTAGTGGTTGGCTACCCTCAGGAAGAGAGCAGTTTTCAGCAAACATTTTGGCTAATGAGTTTGCCTTATCAATTATCCTTGAGGAGAGTTGGAATAGACGATCGCGTCTGATTCTTCACTCTCCCCACGAACGACCAAAAGTTCTTACTACCCTTATGGTATTCAAGAACTCTGCGTCTAAGGCGCTGTTCGTAGAGAACTTTTTCGTGCTTTAAAGTGGCATTGCACCTATTTCTGGCCTGATTGCGCAGCAGTTTAGTATCCGCAGTTTTATTTAAACGCCAATTCCTAAATGCTTCGTCTTTAGACCTGACTGCTTGTCTGCAAGTCGCATTAAACCACGAATTGTCTTTTCGTTTAATGGAAATTCTTTTATTGGGTATGAAAGACCTCATACCAGATAATTTTATATTTTCTACCAATTTTCCTGCAGCATTTATGTTTCTATCTCTGAAACACAATTGCCAATTGAAACAGCTGAAAAAGCAGTTCAGCGCACCCCATTAACCTTCTCATAAAGCCGCACTTTCCGCTTCGGAGCTGGCTGGTGAGCGGATTGAAGACTAGAATATGGGAAGGTAGCAGAAATTGTAGCGTGGTCCGAATTACTAAGTGCAAGAACATCAACAACAATTTCACTGTTCGGATACGATTCCAGGATTTTAGAAATCGAATCAGAGAGACTGTCCAGTTTATCAAAAGTTGGCAGCCTCTCTAGACCCGGGCTGCTATAAATGAAGCAGAAGTGTAGGATGTGCGACTAGATTTTGAACTTAACCCACATGGAGCTAAATTCGGCATCCGTCGTGCAAAGGTGTTGCTGACACTGGTACGCGACATCACTACGAATGTATAAGGCGAGGCCTCTGTGTGG
This sequence comes from Sicus ferrugineus, assembly GCA_922984085.1. Lineage (NCBI taxonomy): Eukaryota > Metazoa > Arthropoda > Insecta > Diptera > Conopidae > Sicus > Sicus ferrugineus. Next base: position 15,485,922 of record OV277349.1, read on the forward strand.
TGAAAACAATGGCAGTAAATGGTACCCAGGCATGTAAAAATCCAGTGGATCCTCACCCTCAGACACATGGGTCTCACTTTATAATGAAAATATCAGTTGTTGTTTATATCAACATCTTGAAAAAAGGTTGAAATTATAATTCATATTTTGTGAAAAATTTATGAAAAAGAAAGCTTCTAAATATTATATTATATTATCATTAATTAAATTATTATTAACAAAATTGTCACAACTACGAACGTTTAAATGTTTGTTGTATGCAAACTACTGTTTCTTAGGTTGTCTAGCTTTTGTGTTGTTTTTCTGGAATACCGAGACTTCAATCCAACGAACAAAACAAAGCAGAATGAACGATAATTGGGTTGAGTTGTTTTTACGGAATAAGGTCCTAAATTAGTCGAGGAGCTGGTGACATAGAAGTAGATTGAAAAGGAGACTCAAGGTATTCTCAGGGTTAAAAACACGATCGCGACACGAAGCAAGGTGAATAGGGTTAAGGTATTGAATTACCAATACAATAAGGCTAGAATAAGGGAATGCTAGAGTAATAAATACTGGTTACACAGAAATTCTTTTTGTTTTATTTCTATACATCTAAGTCTTGTAAGAACCATGGAACCGCCGAGATTAACTCCCCTCGCCTCTTATGATCCCCAAATACACCACGTGTCTCCCCCCTTCGGATCTTCACACCGACTGTCTGTCCGACCGACCTACTTACCATCTGTTAGTCCGTCCGTCCGTCCAATCGGCTGTCAGTCGTTCATCCGCTTGTCAGGATCATCGATCAGCGCCACTCGCATATTCTGTCTCACTCTTAAACTCGCAGCGCTCATTTGGCAAAATATTCAGTCGCCGACCGCCGAAAGACACGGGAGGAGCCATTTTCCCAGAACCGACCGTTATATATTACTCAGGATATTTTTTGATTTCCTGAAATATTGTGAATGTGCGCCAGTTTCCGAAAAAAGGCGAGAAAACAAATTTAGTAAATTAAAGTTCCATAGCAATTTGCTCTATGCTCTCTAAAGTTATGGAGAGCATTATAAATTTTAAAGTAATGTATCTGGGGAGCAACCAGTTTGTCATTACGGCTTCCATGCTTACCTCTCTGCCAGCGATTTAATGGCGTTCCTCACTGAACTGAATATGTTTTCATCACCTAGGGAGAGTAGGTTATTGCTTTAAGTATTTCCAAGGAATTTGATGGTGTAGCATAAAGCACTCGTGTCAAAACACTATTTTCCTAGCGGTCGTAATATCCGCGTTGTGATAGTATGATGGAGTTCAGCGGGGTTCGGTCCTGTCTATAACACTTTTTCCAATTTTTATCAATGACCTACTATCATTGACCTCAAGCCCCGTCAATTCGTTTGCTGATTACAGCAGCATTTGTCATTAATATTCATTACCCAGTTAGCCTTATATTCTGGAGATCAACAAAAAGCACAGAATTTCAAATGACACACCACAATCTGACCACAGCAAAATTCAGACCTGGGGTCGAGCGAATCGAATCGTGTTTCTTGAGCTTTAAAACAGAGCGTAAACCGCCACTACTTCTTTTTCCCCTGTTCCCACTAACATATCTTCCCTTCTAAACCTACTTTGGGTTTAGAAAGGAATGAATAGAAGGCATACCCTGTGTGAGGTTTTATCCGCCATAAAGAAATCACTGTTTTTTTAACTACTTGTGTATTCGTATGATTGCATTTTTCAGTAAAAAGTTATAAAGTTAAGTTGGAAAGTAATAGAAAAGAACTATAATTATCCCAAAGATTTAATTAATTTCTCTTCTAATGAATAGAAAAACTTGATGACAACAGCGTTAACTCAGTGGCTCCAAAGCCTCCCCCGCGTAGACAGAATCCTTTTGACAAACCAGCACCACTATTGGCGGCTCAGAATAGTTTCAATGAACCTCCGTTTGTATATGGAAGTCTTAGAATTCAGCCAGGGCGGAATAACAGTTCTTATAATCAAACAGGTAAAGATTTTTGGCGTATAAAAGTATTCTTCATCGATTAATCTTTTCATTATGTTATACGCAATGGTGAACAAACTATTGCTTGTCTTTCATTATTAAAAAAATCATTAATAAAGTTAAAAAAGATAAACACAATTATTTATTAAATAAAAAGTGCCAAATTGAATTTAACCACTGAAAATATGAACTTTTATTTCGCTGTATCTAACGAATCCACAAAAGTTTGTGAAGCATACCTTTTAAATTACCTCTAAGGCGTCTTTTTTAACTATACGGGTGTAGTGTATTAAATACTGTCCTTGCCAAAGTCAGCCTTTGTTGAGTTTCGGGGGTTGCTGCATTCCATTCCCTACAATTAGTAAATCAATCTTCCTTTTTTTATTTGTCTGACTTGACAATGAATGCAACGGTCATCGCTTTGCTTCGTTCGTGAGAACTTATTTGCACACCACCTGAAATGTGCATTTTGTGGTGTCAAATGCATAGGCAGCGGCGTCAGCACCGCTGCTTTTTCATTTCCCATCAAAAACGGTGACGCGAGAATTTTTGGTTCTGACTCCACTTGGTGGTTTAAGTTTCGCCTAATTCTATGGGAACAAACCATTTTCATGGGAATGGAATTCAGCGACCCAAGAAACTCAACATAAATGTATGCACATATACAAATGACATGTATATAGATAATTGTAATCAATATTAGTATAAATAGTAGGATTTTAAGAATAAAAGTTCACTTCTAACAAGGTGTGCCTCGTCATTCAGAGTTTAGCTTCTTGTGCAGTTCAATTGCTTGCACAAGAAAGAGCAAAAATTCTTCTTCAGTAAAAGTACTGGAATAAGAAACTTCAGAAAAATTCCCTACCAACTACTTCGGTACAAGCGCCAGAAGTAGTTTATAAACAATTGGGATAAAAATAATAACATTTTTTGGTGACCCCGACGTGATAACGATTCTTCACTATGGAGGATTTCAACACATTGGCAACGAAGCAAAATGAGCTGATCATCGCCATCCAGAAGGTGATAACCAACGCAAGAAAAACTCCACGAGAAAGGCGAACCCTACAGCATCTCGAGAAGAAAAGAGATGAAGTGGTTGAACTATGGATGAGTATTGCACAGCTTGACAGCACGTTGCGAAAACTTCCGAACGCCGATAAGGACCACCTATACTTTAAGCAACAGGTTTTTGAGTCGGTGGAAGCCATTTACCGTAAGGCAAAGGAAGAATTCGAGCACGATATCAGTGCAGCTAAGACTCTAGCGGATGATGAAAGCGTAAAATCAAGACAGAGGGCACAAGACCCAGCTACAAGCAATCAGAGTGCGATCACAAAAATGATTCGCAAGCAACAAGTGCTCATTGGAATAGTACAAAGCATGGCAAAGAAGGTTTTGGATGATAAAACAAGACAATCATTCAAATACTACCAATGTAAGGCCAAACTGATCGAACAACATTGGTCAATAATTCAGCAGTTGCATCAGCAAATACTTGAGGAAGTAGATGATTTGGACACAAGCTCATATAATTTGGAAGGATATCTATTGGTAGAGGGCGCCATCAATGAGCAACTCTTGAGAATTCAAACTTTGGAAGGACATTTAGCAGATAACTCTTCATCACACTTCAAACTTTCAGTAAACAATTTGCCAAGGGTAGAGCTACCACAATTTGATGGAAACTATTTAAAATGGAACCAATTTTATGACATGTTCCATGAACTGATTGATTCAAAACCACTTCCGAAAATTCAAAAGATGTGGTACTTGAAGTCGAACCTTATGGGTGAAGCAGAAAAACTGGTACGACACTTTGCCGTTACAGAAGTCAATTATGATGCGGTCTGGACAACATTACAGGAGCGATACAACAATAAGCGGCTCATCACATCTGCAGCACTTGATAAGCTCTTGGGACAGCCAAGAAATACATCCGAACATTCCTCAGTCGCCACGCTACGGGCGCTTCATAACACAACGAAAGAAGCGCTTTTGGTGTTAAATAATCTGGGTATAGACACAACATCGTGGGACGCAATTCTTGTGCACGTCCTCATCAAGAAACTCGACAAGAGTACTCACATGTCTTTTGAACAATCTCTGGAATGTCCAAGACAGCTACCATCAATTGAGGTCTTGCTGCAGTTCCTGGAGAAGAGGTTACAAGCCTTGGAAACAATCGGAGCGAAGGAGAAATCTTCATCAACTAAAGCAGTATTATCTGGTGTTGCATCTAATCAACAATTCAGTAAATGCAGAGCTTGCAATGACAAATTTCATTCGTTGTTTGCTTGTCCAAAGTTCCCAGGGTTCTCAGTAAATCAGCGTTTCCAATTTTTGAGGTCCAACAATCTCTGCATAAACTGCTTGAAGCCAGGGCATATGTCAAAGGAGTGCAGCTCAAGCAGGTGTACGAAATGTAACCAAGCTCATAACACACTCGTGCACTTCGAGAAGCGTCCAATCAACTTGTCAAGACACAATAGCACTACCAAGAAAGATCTTTTAAGCGCAAATTCATCATCTCGGGAAACAGGGCCAACTGCACCTCACAATCAGCCTGCAGTCACTATGGCCACATCGCAGGCACATCCACATTCAGGATACACTCTCCTTGGCACCGTTCTTGTACGACTTGAGGCAGGCAATGGGCAAACTACCGAATGCAGAGCGCTGCTAGACTCTGGCTCCCAAGTCAACTTGATCACTGAAAAGGTCGCAAAGCAGCTAAAGTTAACATTGAAGCCAACTTCAATTGTCATCGAAGGTGTTGGCAATAACACAAAGAGAGCACGATGTCGTGCAAATCTTCAGCTAGTAATCCGTACAATGTTTGCCTGGAAGCTTTTGTGATTCCACACATCATCTCACCACAGCCAACACAGCAGCTAGACATTTCAGCTTGGAAAATTCCCAAACACATTGAGTTGGCAGATCCACATTTTAACACAACAGCTCCTGTCGACGTCTTACTTGGAGCGGAGCTGTACTATGAACTATTAACTGGACAAAAGACGATATTAGAAAAAGGACTGCCAACACTGCATAGCACCGTGTTTGGCTGGATGCTAGCTGGGAAAATTAACACACTCAACATAACAACGCCAACATGTGCAGTCTACACTGATGAACATTTGGACCAGCTTCTTGAAAAATTTTGGGGACTAGAAGAAAACCTCCCGATAACGCAATCTTTCACCGAGAGTGAGCGTCGGTGCGAATCTCATTTTGCTCTACATACTACCCGTGGCAAAGACGGCAAATTTGTGGTGAAACTTCCTTTCACTCAAGAAGCATCTTCACTAGGAGATTCCCGACAAATTGCAATGAATCGTTTTTATGCATTGGAAAGACGATTATCCAAGGATCTTCCGTTGAAACACGAATACTCAAAATTTTTAGAAGAATACGAATCATTAGGCCATATGTCAAGAATACAAGTAAACACGATCGTGTCACCGTGCTATTTTATACCGCACCACTGCATTCAACGTCCAGAGAGCAGTACCACAAAGTTAAGAGTTGTGTTCGACGCTTCCTCGAAATCATCGACAGGCTTGGCGTTAAATGACATCCTACATACCGGACCGATTATCCAAAATGAGCTGTTTTCGATCTTACTTCGATTCCGACTACACAAATATGTACTAACGGCTGACATAGAGAAAATGTACCGGCAGATATGGGTGGAGCCAGAGGATCGAAAATATCAATTGATTTTCTGGAGGCAAAACCAGACAGACGACTTGGCATGCTATCAACTTAACACCGTAAGCTACGGAACAAGGGCAGCGCCATACCTGGCGATTGAGTGTCTGCACGAACTGAGCAAAATTCATCAATCGAATTATCCGCTGGACGCTAAGGCACTACAAGATGATTCCTATGTCGACGATTGTTTGACAGGCGCTGACAGTCGAGCCACAGTTCTGGAGATACAACGGCAGTTAAACGTTATTCTACAAAATGCCGAATTTAAGTTACGAAAGTGGTGTTCAAACCACTCCGAATTTCTTCAAGGTATCCCAGCCAGTGACCAGGAGGTGAACCTTAATTTTAACAGTAATGAAGACGAGACCATTAAGACATTGGGGCTGATGTGGCTGCCTAAATCCGATGAATTATGCATTAGAGTAAGCTTGCAGCCTTCATCAAGGATTACAAAACGAACCATCTTATCAGACATCGCCAGAATTTTTGATCCACTAGGTTTTTTGGGTCCGGTCGTAATAACAGCCAAAATTATTATTCAAGACCTATGGAAACTCAAGGTAAACTGGGACGAAGGACTGCCTGCATACGTACACGTGAAGTGGGTCCGGTTTCGTAAGGGCCTGTCATTGCTCAACAACGTCAAAATAAGGCGACACGCAATTCAACAGGGAATGAAACGGACCCTGCAGATGCACGCATTCGCGGATGCATCAGAGAAGGCTTACGGTGCAGTGGTTTATCTACGAACTATTGACAGTAAGGGCTTAGTCATTGTGCGTTTGCTGCGCTCCAAATCACGCGTAGCACCAACTAAAACACAAACGCTACCCCGTTTAGAACTTTGCGCGGCAGTCTTAGGTGCACAGTTAGCTGGCCGCGTCAAAAGAGACATCAATCTAACAGACGCACCTATATTCCTGTGGACAGACTCAGAAATAGTGTTATCCTGAATCAATTCATCGGCATCGTCATTCAAAACATTTGTCGCTAATCGGGTGTCAACAATCCAGCGATTGTCGCAGGCCACGCAATGGCGCCATGTCACCTCAAAAGACAATCCTGCAGATTTACTGTCTCGCGGAACTACGCCGGAGGAGTTCACTTCAAGGTCTCCATGGTTCTACGGTCCATTCTTTCTGCACGGTAAGGATTCCACATGGCACAAAGATTATCATTTCAAGGCCGAGCACAACGACACCGAGAGAAAGGAAACAACTGTAACCACAGCAGCCACGGCCTCGAAACAAAAGGATTTAGAAGAGTTAGTGTATAAAATTAACCATCGCAACTCGTTCAAGACATTGGTGCACGTAGTAGCGTATGTCCATAGGTTCATAGACAAATTAAAGGGAGAAGATCCAACTGCTCCTGGAGTGTCAACTCTCAGTCCTGAGGTACAACAAAGGGCTCTCAGCACAATTATCAAGGTGATTCAACGATCCGACTTCAGGGAAGAATTGCAGGCTCTCAGCACACAAACACCTTTAAGCAAGAAGAGTCAATTAATCAGTTTAAGTCCATTCATAGACAGCGATGGAATCATCCGGGTCGGAGGTTGTCTCGAAAATGCTGCAATCACGTTCAACGCCAAACATCTGGTGGCGTTACCATACAATGACCTATTGGTGAAACTATTAATGATGAAAATTCATGAAGAGTATTATCACTGCAGGCCACAAGCACTCTTGGCACAAGTACGACAGCGATTCTGGCCTATCAAAGGAAAAACCATGGCCCGATCCATTGTTCAAAAATGTGTGCGGTGCACTAGAGCAAGACCTAAGTTGTTTCAACAGATAATGGGAAATCTACCGGCAACAAGAATACAACCAGCTCGTCCTTTCGTCAATTCGGGAGTTGACTTCTGTGGGCCATTTTGGATACACTATAAGGTTCGCGGGAAACGGCCGTATAAGGCATACGTTGCAGTATTTTGCTGTTTCGCAACCAAGGCCGTGCATTTGGAAATTGTTAGCGACCTGAGCAGTGACGCGTTCATTGGGTGCTTAAAGCGTTTTATCGGCCGAAGGGGGCACTGCACAAATCTCTATTGCGATAATGCGACCAATTTCGTAGGGGCTAAAAATCTGTTAGCAGACCTGCAAGAAGCGGTTCACTCAGAGCGAGTATCTACAGCCATGAGAAGATTTTGCAATGACAAGGGTATAAGATTTAATTTTATTCCACCGCGGGCACCCCATTTTGGTGGGCTATGGGAAGCTGCCGTTAAAAGTGCTAAAAACCTGTTCATCAAAGGCACGGCAAACGCTTCCCTTACGTATGAACAACTGGAGACTATCATGGTCGAAATCGAGTCTATTCTAAACTCGCGACCTCTGACACCGCTATCTACCGACCCCAATGATTTAAGCATATTGACCCCTGGACATTTTTTAATCGGGGAACCCCTGACAGCGCAAGTTGATACAACCGCTGAACCTCTCAAGGCATCGCTGCTCCATCGCTGGAAACTGGTATCCCATCTCAAACATGAGTTTTGGCGTCGCTGGAGCAAAGAATACTTAAATGAACTACAAACTAGACAAAAGTGGAAAACCATGCAAGCTAGCGCACAACATGGCATGATGGTTGTTATAAAAGAAGAAAATGTTGCGCCATTACAGTGGCCTTTAGGGCGGATCATTAAGGTTTACCCGGCCGATGACAAGTCAGTTAGAGTAGCAGATATACGCACTGCAAGTGGTATTTTAAAGCGACCAATTCATAGGCTGGCTCCTCTTCCACTTGAGCAGTTTCCAGAGGAGCCCAACCTTAACTCAAGCACAGTGCAACAACTAAAACCAGATAACAACAGCTCAGGCGGATTTTCAAAGAGGCGCAAGTTACAGACAACTCAAGTCAGCTGGTTATCAATAGTACTGGCTCTTCTCACTCTGCCGTTGGTGTTTGCCAGTCAAGTCAATATTCTCCAATTCAACCAAACAACAGGCATTCACTTCGAACAAATGGGATCCGCGTATATCAGTGCAGACCAATGGACCCTTATTATTCATTACAAGCTGTCGCCGCTAAAAACCAATCTTCAAGTGTTAGCTAGTGGGTTGGGAACCATTAAGCAGCTCTGCGAACAGGTCCCAAACCGGCCACTTTGCGAACACCTTGTGACTCAACTCCATCAATCCGAGCAAGAGTTGCGTGCAGATAACGGCCTGCTAACCACTCGTCGACACAAAAGAGGTGCAATAAACGTAATAGGAAATTATCCAACTCCCTGTTTGGAGTCCTCGATGACAAATATGCTGAACAAATGTCCAATACGATTACTGACATCGAATCAAATGAGCACCACCTTCTCGAGCTCATCAAAAATCAGACCTCAATTCTGGATGCAACTATTAACATCATGAAAAGTGATCAGGTAGCATCCATGAAGGCTTTCTCAAGGTTCCAGCAGAGGCTGGAGATATTGACCAGAACTTTTTCACGCATCGAAAGGGACATCGAAGACGTTCAGAAGTTGCAACTTATCACGACTTTAGGGCTGGAATTAACCCTAGTAGCTTCCCAATTCCATAGGACACAATCATCTCTGATTGATGTGCTCACGGCGGCCCATCATGGACAAATTAGTCCACTACTGTTATCGCCGCAACAGCTCGACAAGGAGATAAAAACAATTAAAAGCCACCTTTCTTCAAATATTCAGATAGCTGGCAGCCAAAATAGCCTGCTGTCAATGTACATGCTGATGACGGTCCAAGCAGGACTAACGGAGGATCATGTCATCTTCAGAACCACCATACCGCTTCTCAGAGCAGACTCATTCACTCTATTTAGACTCATTCCAATTCCAGTTTATCACAATAATGAAATGATAAGTGTAAAGCTGTCAACTTCTATACTGGCTATCTCGCTGCATCGAGATAAATACTTCCCTATGACTCCAGAATTCCTACAGCAATGCGACATCATCCAGGAAAGAACATACGCGTGTCCTAACACACAACCAATCTTTCAAAAAGGCGCACTTAGCAATGCGTGCGAAGTAAGTCTCTTTCAGAATGACTCGCAACAGCTGTGCGAATTTTCCGTGGCAGATAGAGAAACTTGGACAAAGGCAAACACAGAGAACCGATGGTACTATGCAATCGCCATCCCAACACGAATCACCATTATTTGCGGCACAGAGGTGTCGCAGAGAACGTTACAGGGATCCGGATCCATTGAAATAAGTCCAAACTGTGTCACCAAAAGCGACACGGCAACGTTGCTGGGCAGTCAAATGGTCACGACATACAGTAGCACCTCATACACGAGCTTTGGAGGCATTCTGGAATTAGCCAAGCCGAATCGGTCCATTCCCTATGAACCATTGGAACAGCCATACACCAATCAACTCAAGCAGCTGACGGCTCTTCAAGACCTCCTACAGACTCACAACTGCAATTGGTTACGCTGCATTGCTAGGAGTTCTAGCTCTTGCCATCATTGTCATAAGACATCAACGACGATCACGGAAGCAGGAAGGACCGATCCCAAAACCGAGGACTACTTCACCAGAAGACCAAACAGAAGAAAGAATGGTTACTATCTTTCCATAATTGACCTTCGGTCAATGCCGGGGAGAATGTTGAGTTTCGGGGGTTGCTGCATTCCATTCCCTACAATTAGTAAATCAATCTTCCTTTTTTTATTTGTCTGACTTGACAATGAATGCAACGGTCATCGCTTTGCTTCGTTCGTGAGAACTTATTTGCACACCACCTGAAATGTGCATTTTGTGGTGTCAAATGCATAGGCAGCGGCGTCAGCACCGCTGCTTTTTCATTTCCCATCAAAAACGGTGACGCGAGAATTTTTGGTTCTGACTCCACTTGGTGGTTTAAGTTTCGCCTAATTCTATTAGAACAAACCATTTTCATGGGAATGGAATTCAGCGACCCAAGAAACTCAACATAAATGTATGCACATACACAAATGACATGTATATAGATAATTGTAATCAATATTAGTATAAATAGTAGGATTTTAAGAATAAAAGTTCACTTCTAACAAGGTGTGCCTCGTCATTCAGAGTTTAGCTTCTTGTGCAGTTCAATTGCTTGCACAAGAAAGAGCAAAAATTCTTATTCAGTAAAAGTACTGGAATAAGAAACTTCAGAAAAATTCCCTACCAACTACTTCGGTACAAGCGCCAGAAGTAGTTTATAAACAATTGGGATAAAAATAATAACAGCCTTTTTATTATTTATTTTTAATTTTCGAAATATGTGTGAAATCGTTGAAGTGATAAATACCCGTCCTATGAATATTTTATTATAAATAATTAAAAGTGAAATCGAGAAGTTTTTGCGATTTTTACTAACGCACCTAAAAATGTATTTTAAAAATTTAAATATAGTAATTCGTTTTGAAGGACTTGGGTGTAGATTTACTTCATACTCGATAATCTGCATCATATTCGATAATGTCTGTACCGTTACCGAACTCTCGAAAACAAATAATGGAAAAAAAAAATTGCTGAACAAATAAAGGCGAGAGAGAAATGTTTCTTGGGGATCAAAAAACAATGTTAGGGCTAAATATTACAACGAATTGGTCTGTCTCCTGTCTCAAATTCATTTGCATAACGTGCATTGAAAATATTATACATGAAAACTTTTATATGGGAAAAACTTTTTAATTTTTCAACTATTCTCACAGAATTAACTAATTTTTTCATTAAGAAATTATACATTTATGTACTCATATGTGTATGTAAAACATCAAACTACATACAAAATAAATCGGTGTAGAAATCTACACCTCAAGATAAAATTATATATTTTTTCTTTTCCCTATTCCTGTCATGTTGTGACTTTGGATCACACTTTATACTAAATTTGCCATCATTTCTAAATTTCAGCTTTTTGGACTTGGAGGGCGCAATGTATTTTTTATCTGTATTATTGTAATTAAAAAATCATACAAATTCTTTTGATATATTGTTTAGTTAAATTTGTTTATTAAATAATACATAATATGGCGTAATCTGCCGCGATGTGACTTCCAGCATAGAGTAAGAAACAACAAGAGTCCGAATCAACACAAGTTACTCATTCGACAACATAGTTGCGGGCGGTCGGGAAGGTGATGCGAACAAAACACTCGTCTCTTTTTGCAAAGAAAGAAAAGAACGAGTGGTTTCTTGCCAAAAGGAGGCATCGCTCAAACAGATGATCGGCAATTGTGTGACCTTTTTACTATTTTCAAATTTATTTTAAACTATAATTAAAAAAGAATTTGTTTCATTTTAGTTAAATTGAAGTTTAATTTCATTTCATGCTGTAAATATTAAAATCCACAGAAAACTTTAAAACAATTCCCGTAACCTCACGCAATTTCACGACACAAACATATGTATATACTTAAGCATGCATTCACGAACTTGTGGGATACCTCTAGAAATGTATAACAGAAAAATAATAAGTAGAAATGTTGTCTTCGGCCTTGCCGAAATATAAATACCCTACACCCGAGTAACTGAAAAAATTATAATTTCGCCACTTAACAACTTTTGTATAAGTAGGCCTACCACGCCCATTTCGGGCAAATGTTTTTGTAATGTCTCTAGGTACTGCTAAATAGAATTACGAACGTATTAATATTTTGAACCGTATATGGGATATTAACAACTCTTGTGTAAGTGGGCGCACCACGCTAATTTTTTTTATACCAATTGGTAATACTTGTAGATACCTCGTGACAAAATTTCGTGTTAATATTTTATACCGTTTACAAGATATTGACAACTTTTATATGAGTGGGCGTGACATGCCAATTTTTGGCAAGCTTATTGGTAATGCTTCCCTATATTATATATATTCCCTATATTATATAGAGGGAAGCATTACCAATAAGCTTGCCAAAAATGGGCATGCCACGCCCACTCATATAAAAGTTGTCAATATCTTGTAAACGGTATAAAATATTAACACGAAATTTTGTCACGAGGTATCTACAAGTATTATTAAATTTACATGTTAATATCTTATACCGTTAATAAAATATTGCCAACTCTGTTATCAGTGAGCGTGGCCCATTTTTTTCGAACGTTTTAGTAGTGACGCTATATGTTCCGGAATAAAATTATACCTTAATATCTCACGCGGTTTATGAAATATTCAGATTATAACATTTTTTAAAACGAGGTGCCTTTACATTCCGTATGTAAAGTAGGCGCGGCTGTTTACCGATCTCGCCCATTTTCAATCCCAAACAGCCCTACATAACAAAGAATATTTGTGCCAAATTTCATGGCGATATCTCTTTTCGTTCTCTCGTAATCGTGATTTCAACAGACAGACAGACAGACGGACGGACAGGGTGAAATCGATTCAGGAGGTGACGCTGAGAAATTTCCTATATCTATCTCGTCTCCTTCTCTGCGTTACAAACGGAAGAACAAAGTGAATATACCGTACTCCCTTCGGGTGTAGGGTATAAAAATATGCGACAAACACTTTGCAGCTTCCTAAATTTTCAGCAGAACAGTTCAAGCCGCCATTAGGACGATCTGTTCTACCCAGAGATAACGAGATGCGAAACTCTCCACTACTACACGCACATTTCTTCAGATTTCTTTGATGATGTTAGTGAAGTCAGGCAAAATTAGTCGGAATTCTGTACTCAATTCTCGGAATTCTGTACTTTTCTTTTGCGCATGGTAGCAGTCAAATTTGGATTTAGGAGGGTTGTTAATGCTAAATGTCAAACGTATACATCCTACATTATTCTAATGATAATTTAAAAAAATTAAAAAACTAAGAACGGAAATACACTGAAGATAGCACAACGCCAAAATTGGTTTGTCTACAGACCAAATTTGTAGACAAACAAATTTCGGACTAGTTTGTAGACGAACAATTACAAGAAATTATTTATTAAATTTCCAAAAAAAAGGAATTTATAAGTTAACTACTTAAAGAATTGTTGTTCAAGTTTATACCGCCGAAATGCGAAGGTAGATTTATAAATTTTTTCTAAAATCATTTGAAAATAATGTTTTTAGGTACACCGGGGGGAATAAATTCTCTTCCGCACCTCTTGTTTTAGACCAGAAAAGTTTTCACCACCTTTGTTTACATGTGGTGAAATTTAAAAATTCAAAAGTGATCGCGGTTTTTGTTAATCAGTTTGGTTCGTGAACAATTTATTAATAAAAATATATTTGCAGATAGCAAAATGGGGAGAAAATGTGCAAAAAAATGCGTTGGACCTTGGCTATGCATGCCTTTCCAAAACAAGCCACTGACAATCAAAGGTAAAGTGTTTGTGCATTTTATAAGCGTTTGTGCTATTATTTATCTTTATATTATTATAAAATATTCATGTATTTATGTTCATACCCATCCGTATATTATAATGAGGTATGATTGCTCAAAATTTTAAGTGCTCACTAAGAAATAAATTAAATTACCAGCTAAGTGATTGCGCTTATCTCCAAAACTAATGGAGATCTTTAGAAGTAAAGATATAAATTTCCAGGATTGATTCTTATTTACTGGTTTTGTTAGCTATCATACTTTGAGTGGTTATATTTCCTAAAACTTTGGTGCTCCATAACTGTTGTAGAACTAACGTGAAGGTTTCCTTAGCTTTGTTTGTGTCCGTTATCCTTGTGGTTTGTGTAATCCTATGTGTAACATATTTCTGCTTACCTACAATTCCTTTGTATTTTTCTCTCTTGTATTTGCATATATAGGAGAACACAGTGGTGTCGGCTTTTAGGAGTTGTGGACCGAGCACCAAAAGAAATGTTTGCTTGCTCGAATCATTTTTCTACCGAAATGAGTAGTGGTTCCGGACTGCGTAGGGATGCTGTTCCGGATATAAATATAGTTATCCAACCAATGTATAATATTGGAGAGGAGCCAAGTGTAAAAGAAAATAATAAGCCAGTTTTTCAGTTAGGTAGTCCAGACAGGCAGTCCTTCCGTAAATGTCTTCTGCCGTTATTTCCCACCAATAAATCTTCCGTGTCCGTTCATCCATTCTCACAGAATTCAGATCAATGCAGAAATTTAGGCAAAGATTTCTGTGCTGATCTGAGAGAGAGCAGTACCATGGAAATCTGTAGCCGCCAGGTTCAGACAGAATCTCACATTAGCAACCGAACTCCAAGAAAACTCAAGCTTTTATCAGATATTGAAATTTTGAAAAGGAAATTACTTATTACAACTAGAAAACTAAAAATGAAAAATAAAGTCATAGTAATTAAAGATAAAAAAATTAAAAACCTTAAAGAAATAAATGCAGAGTTAATTAAAAAAATTGAAAATATCGAGTTTTCACAGAACGTGGAAATGCAAAATAACACAATTATTTGTTAACAATGTTAATAATACAATTATTTATCTACCATATTAAGTTTTTGATTTAATTGGTTTAGAAACCAGAAAGCAGAAATTATTTATTTTATATGCGTAGAGAATGCTCTTCAATATTCACTAATTTTTAAATAAATCTACTGAAATGTTAATTAATATTTGTATTTATTTGCTCTGGCAGTGGTTTCACCATAGGATATGAAACTGAGGTGAAATATTGACTGAAGTTTAGGGCAACCTCACCTGACGGTCAATTGACTAACGAAAATCAAACATTTTACTCTTTTTTTCGCCCATCGTGAAAATGACTGAAACATTGTTGCGATAAATTGTGTTCATTTTTCCACTCGCAAATTGTTAATTTTTTTTTACATGTCAAAGTAGCAAATTTGATTCTTGATGGTCAACTGACCGTGATGTGAGCTTGCCCTTACTTTTTCACCATGATTTTTCACGTACAGTGTACGTGAATTCAACAGTGTATAAAAAATAGACGTCAGAGCGATTTTTATCAGCTGTGAAAGCAGAGTTTCGCATCTCGTTATCTCTGGTTCTACCGATGGCTTCAATAAATCCATTTGTGAAGTCGATTTGGCTACTGCTGATTTTACAGAAAAAAATGATAACATTATCGACTGCCTTAATAGCATACTTTATGTGGATAATTGCTATCGTTCTTCCATGCAACTAAGCAATGAGGCACATATATTTGTAAAATATTTCCTGACGTACCTAGAAAATATTTTCTTACGAACAATAAAAATCAAGCCCATTTTTTTAAAGGGATGAAAATATGTGCTTTTGCAGTTAGCAATGAGTTACACTCCAAGGCCGGCTAGAAAACATATTTATTTTATATTATATTTTATTATTTTATACATTAGCAGTAGTGTCCAAACACATACTATCACAATTGATCGTGTGTTGGAAATTTTTGTCACTCAGCACTGAGAAAAATAGATGCGCTGAAACGCAAATAATCGATTTTTTTTTTAGATTTATGATTGTTTGCACACTACATTTTTGGATTATTGCAGCAGATAATTCAGAAAAGATTTTTACCCGTTCTTGCCCGGAATACAAAATATAGTCAGAACGCATACTATAATAGTGTCTTTTCAAAGAATATCTATTTGTTTTGATAAGTGAAGTAAAGCAAACCAGGCATTGTGCTTCAGTGAAAGCATTACAAATACTTAAAAATTCGATTTGATATTTTATATCAATCATTTTATTTTTTATTAAATAATATAATTTTTTGGGTGTAGCATAATCAAATGAGCGCGGCATACAGTCCTACCTCATTGATGGTTTGATGGGTACTGACCAGAGATAACGAGATGCGAAACTCTGCTTTCACAGCTGATAAAAATCGCTCTGACGTCTATTTTTTATACACTGTTGCATTCACGTACACTGTACGTGAAAAATCCTGGTGAAAAAGTAAGGGCAAGCTCACATCACGGTCATTTGACCATCAAGAATCAAATTTGCTACTTTGACATGTAAAAAAAGAAATTAACAATTTGCGAGTGGAAAAATGAACACAATTTATCGCAACAATGTTTCAGTCATTTTTACGATGGGCAAAAAAAAGAGTAAAATGTTTGATTTTCGTTAGTCAATTGACCGTCAGGTGAGGTTGCCCTAAACTTCAGTCAATATTTCACCTCAGTTTCATATCCTATGGTGAAACCACAGCCAGAGCAAATAAATACAAATATTAATTAACATTTCAGCAGATTTATTTAAAAATTAGTGAATATTGAAGAGCATTCTCTACGCATATAAAATAAATAATTTCTGCTTTCTGGTTTCTAAACCAATTAAAACAAAAACTTAATATGGTAGATAAATAATTGTATTATTAACATTGTTAACAAATAATTGTGTTATTTTGCATTTCCACGCCACCCAAGAGGTATGCATTTCAGCGCGTTACCGACTTTTTCGGGTGTTCGGTTCCCCAGTAGGCCTATTGCACCCATATACATAAGAATATAAATGTAAGATATGAATATAGACATAAGATATGAATGTAAATATGTAGTCAGCAATGTAAAGTAATTAACAGATGAATTAGTTACAGGTTTAAAAAATGAAATATATGCATATGACTCAAATGAATATACATGTATAATCAAATGTAAAAATACTTCTAATGAAATTCTAAAATGGCGATTAACAATGAAAATGACTTATACCTATTTACAGTGTTATGGAATATATTACATAAAACTAAAAAATATATAAGAATAAAGTATATGTATGGATATATACGGATGGGTATGAACATAAATACATGAATATTTTATAATAATATAAAGATAAATAATAGCACAAACGCTTATAAAATGCACAAACACTTTACCTTTGATTGTCAGTGGCTTGTTTTGGAAAGGCATGCATAGCCAAAGGTCCAACGCATTTTTTTGCACATTTTCTCCCCATTTTGCTATCTGCAAATATATTTTTATTAATAAATTGTTCACGAACCAAACTGATTAACAAAAACCGCGATCACTTTTGAATTTTTAAATTTCACCACATGTAAACAAAGGTGGTGAAAACTTTTCTGGTCTAAAACAAGAGGTGCGGAAGAGAATTTATTCCCCCCGGTGTACCTAAAAACATTATTTTCAAATGATTTTAGAAAAAATTTATAAATCTACCTTCGCATTTCGGCGGTATAAACTTGAACAACAATTCTTTAAGTAGTTAACTTATAAATTCCTTTTTTTTGGAAATTTAATAAATAATTTCTTGTAATTGTTCGTCTACAAACTAGTCCGAAATTTGTTTGTCTACAAATTTGGTCTGTAGACAAACCAATTTTGGCGTTGTGCTATCTTCAGTGTATTTCCGTTCTTAGTTTTTTAATTTTTTTAAATTATCATTAGAATAATGTAGGATGTATACGTTTGACATTTAGCATTAACAACCCTCCTAAATCCAAATTTGACTGCTACCATGCGCAAAAGAAAAGTACAGAATTCCGAGAATTGAGTACTAAATTCCGACTAATTTTGCCTGACTTCACTAACATCATCAAAGAAATCTGAAGAAATGTGCGTGTAGTAGTGGAGAGTTTCGCATCTCGTTATCTCTGGTACTGACGTATTTCGGCAAATACACTCAATGTATACATATTATGCCACTCAAATATTGAGTGCCCAAATGGCTGCTCTTGGACATCACTGGTCTACATACATACAAAGTGAGAAACGAATTCTCAGAGCATCAGAGCAAAACAGTCAAGAACTATAGAGAAGAGAGTAAGAACTCAAAACACTCAAAAATGAGTGAAAAGGGGGTCCACTACTGGATCCTCCATAGAAAAATTTCGTTGTTAAAGATTCGGACTCTTGTTATTCTTACTCTATGCATCAACTGAGGAATCTCAACATCCTCAGGCATCGTACCGGCACACAACTGATCGTTAAGGTAAGGACATTTGATATCAACCCAACACTCGAATTTGGGAATATATATATATATATATCGAAGGACCAAATGTTTGCTTGCTCTTCGAGCTCGGGAGGAAATCCTGGTCGAGGGATCAAACAAAGAGGGGGAGGGGTAAAAAAGTGGCGCGATATATATATATATATATTTGGTCCTTCGAGCCGGATTTCTACGAGCTCGTAGATCACCCCAACCTCTTGGTCCTTCGAGCCATCCCACGAGCTCGAAGATCAGAGAAACATTTGGTCCTTCTATCCGGATTTTACACCGGCAAAACCCCCACTTCCCTCCATTTGCTTCTGTAGTAAGAAGTCTATAATTATTAATTACAAGGGGTTTAATTAACAATAAACCCCTTGTTACGGTGCGGCGTCGCGCGGGAACAGTTGGAAGACCACGCGGTTCTTCTCCACCCCCAAAGTGACCGTGTGACCAATTGTGTTCCCCAAAGAGAAGAAACGCGTTCTTTTTACAAACTTATATTATTTAATATATGTCATCCGACATATATTATTTAATAGCAGCCATCCCGTGCTGTGCATACAATTAAGTTTTCGTACAATCAAAAATTTAATATTCTTTGACAAATTTGCAACGGTCAACTTCTCATAACGGTATCGAGAATTACCGTTGCCCCCTTCAAGTGAACAAAACTTGTAGCAGCAGCGTGGGAATTCGCAGAGAAGGAAACCACCACCGTTTACAGGTAAAGCAGCAGCTTTTTTGCTTTCAGCGTGTGTTTTGTGTGGTGTCCGCCAGCGTCGTTGACACCATACGGGCAGCGCACAAGCAGCGGCTACCCGGTTGAAAGCAGCCTTTGCGAAAGTAGTTGAAGTGGTTAATTGTAAACTACCTTGACTAGTTTAAATTAAAATACTTTTTTTTATATTTATATAAAATTACCCCCAAAAATTGTTACTCCCAAAATAAAATAAAATAAAGAGCATTATATTATGCTTAATTAGTGGTTTTCCTCATTTTCTATTTTTTTGTTTTCACTCATTTAACACGATTGTTTGGAAATTTGTTTAGCATACCCCCTCCTCACGGTCTTACATCATCACGAATAGTTTTTTCCAAACAACTCTTAAGGAAGTAGTCGAAGTGGTTTAAATTTAAACTACTTTGACTAGTCTATTTCAAATTAGTTGAAAGATTTGTATAAACTTAATACTATTAATACCCCCCCCAACTAGAAAAAAAATTAACAATACATTTTTAATATATAAAATTTCTCAACGATTGATTCTGCTATCATAAACCCCCTTACGAAATTTACCAGCGTGTCTGAAACCCTGGAGGAGTTCAAGAAGGACTTCAGCGACATTCCTGAACGTGAACATTCGGCATTCAGCTTGGACACCCATCTGGAGGAACTGAAGGCGGTCTGGTCCGATGTGAAGAAAGCATACAACTCATGCTTGGAATTCACCATCATGGCAGCGAGCTAAATCCACTAGAGGTGGGCGATCCCAAAAACGCTGAGTTAAAAGCCTGTTTCCATAAAAATATTTAATCCGGTTAAGGTGTTCGAAAATTGATCAGCTGATCTAGTGTTTCCATACATAATCCGGTCCGGGGTGTCAAACCGAAAAGAAGAAATAGGACCTTGAGGATTAGGACTTTGTGGATTGTGGTAAATATTCAACAGTAATAATTTATTGTGGTCAAACTTAAGATTCCTAATTATAGCCCCGTAGTAGTACATTTTGGGAAGTGGACTGCCAGAGAAATAGTGATGATTTCTTTAAGGAAAATGATCCGCATGATCCGAGGAGCTTTTCAAAGATTGTGCGCATATCTTAAAAATCTGCAGAAGAAGAGATGCAACTCACGCGAAACTATATCGCTGGAGAAGCGTGTTGCTATAGCACTCTATACTCTCGGCTCATCAGCGGAATATCGAACTATTGGAAGTACTTTCGGCGTAGCAAAATGCACGGTTTGCAAAATTTTCCTGGATTTTACAATGGAGGTGTGGAAAGTACTTTTCCCACTTTACCTAAATAATTTGCCATTCACGTCTGGAAAAGTCGATGAATGTGTTAATGGGTTTGCTCGAATAGGCTTCCCCCAGTGTCTGGGTGCTATTGGTATGTTTATATTAGCAATGTTAAAAGTATTCACTGCTCAATATAATTATTCATTGCAGATGGTTGCCACATAGAGGTTCACCCTAAAAAAGAGGATGCAGTGGACTACTATAATTTTAAAGAGTGGTATTCCACAGTTCTCTTAGCTCTGGTGGATGCAAGGTATCGTATGCACATATACACAATATACATACATTAATGTTGCAATATAAACCCACATTTTATTTATCTTTTTACAGATACAAATTTTTATATATAAATGTCGGCAGCCCAGGTAGATGCAACGATTCGCAGATATTTGAGAAATCGGCACTGTGCGTGAACTCCAAAATTCCTCTATTCTGCGGGAGAAAACTGAAATGCTGGATGGGGTCAATGTGGGCGTGTTCATAATTGGCGACTCAGCCTTCCGTTTGTCGCCCACCTTGATGAAGCCTTACCCTTTCAGCTTGGAAAATAGTGTGGAACGCCGCGCATTCAACTACAACTTATCAAAAGCCCGCAGAGTAGTAGAAAATGCCTTCGGTCACATAAAGCCAGGTATCTTACGAATAATTTGCGTTTAACTTTCCTTTATTAAGATTTAAAGAAATTATAGATTCCGTCGCATTGGCAAAGGCGTGGATAACAAAATTGGAAACGCCAATGCTGTCATAAAGGCGTGCTGTGTGTTCCACAACTTCCTTGTGGATGAGAGCGATGGTGTAGTACCTCAGTGGTCAAGAGCACAGCGGAGAATTGAGAGGGGGAGGCAATACCCAAGCACCACAACGAACTTGTCTCGTGATACAGCACAAGCAGAAATAGTTCGAAGCGCACTCTGCTCCTATTTAAGTAAGAAAAAGCATGGTTTATTTTCATTATTGTTTTTATTTTTGTGACTTGATGAAATCAGTAATGCAGGCAGACATATTTTTACAATCTGCCATTATTTGTGGCATAATCTTTACCTTTTTCTCCTCTAACTCTAACAATCTCATGCCAATCTGTTGCTGAGCCTCCATTCCTTTCTTCAATTCTTTATCTGCATCATCGCAATATTTCAGCACCCTGTAAATTTTATTTGCAGGTGATGATCGCGGCGATGAAGATGATGACGGACGGAACAGTGGAGAGGAAGGCATTGATGATCCTGGTAGCGGAGATGACGGTGAACGTGACAATGTCAACGGGAGCGGACGTGGCAATGGAGATGGTGACAGACGTGGCAACGGTGATGGCGACGAATGGATCAGTGGTGGCGAATCTGTGTGAAAAGTAAAATCAATAAAATAATGAATGAATGAAATGTATTATAATAAAAACAAATGGGTTTTGTGGGTAGCTACAACAACAACAATAAAAGCAGCAACAATTACTCCGTCCAAGGGTAGATTTTGTCCAAATGTTTTATGGTACTCACATCTCTCAACCATCGACTCCTCCACGACGACATTATGCACTGCAAAACTGCGGATTATTTGGTGCACTCGCGGAAAGTGCACCCAGTCGGCAGGTGAACCACCAGATGACCCAGCAAGGTTTTTGATTTTCCTACAAACCAAAGCAATAATATCATTTTTATATATGCACATCGTATTAAAAAACAATAACCGTTATTTGGTGGTCATGTTCTTTAACTTCATCATGACCTCCTCCGGACCAACGATATGGCCATGTCTCCGGAAAGAGGGAGTAGTGACGGTTTGCACTTCGCTTAAATGTTTCGACGCTGTAAGTGGGTGGGAAGACATTCGCAGGGAGATTATTCCACAATCTAACGACGCGACCGAAAAACGAACCCTCACGGTAATGCGTGGTTCGTTGGAACGGAATCGCGACATAAAAGGGGTGCACCGCTCTGGAAAGCCGAGTAGTTCTGCTAAATACCTGAACCGGAGGAATAAGGCTGGCTACTTCAGAGGAACATTTACCGTGAAAGTAGCGGTAAAATAGTGATACACACCCCACATCACGACGACGCTCCAAGGTTTCAATAGAGCTGGATACCCTACTGTCCCCTATAAGTTTTAACGCACGACATTGGACACGGTCGAGAAGCTGAAGATATGCCCGCGAAGCTCCCGACCATATATGCGAATTGTACTCCATTTTCGGACGGATATAAGTGGTGTAGATACAACGAAGATGGGTTGGAGTGAAGTACTTCTTACACCGCTTAAGAAAGCCTAAGCACTTGGCTGCTTCTTTCGACACGTCAAAGATGTGATCGTTCCAGCGAAGATCGCATTGGATTGACATGCCCAGAACATCAAGAGCCTCCGACTCTTTAATATCCACACCGCCCATATTTAGAGGTGGGAAGTTGTCACCCGCCAAACGCTTGTGGGTTAACAAACAGCATTGGGTCTTCCGCGCATTAAAATCGACCCGATTCGCACGACCCCACTCCTGGATTTTATTGAGGTCGGATTGGAGTGTGTCATTCATAATTCTGCGTCTTCCAGTGATCTCCAGAATGGATGGACGCCTGGAAAATGAATATGAATGACAAATGCTGCTGTCATCAGCAAACGAGTAGACGGGGTTTGATGTCAATGACAGAAGGTCATTGATGAAAATAAGAAAAAGTATCGGAGACAGGACCGAACCCTGCGGAACTCCAGCGTTAATGGAGTGCTCTTCGGGAGCAAAGCCGTCTATCACAACCCGAATAGAACGGCCGCTGAGGAAACTCGATATCCATCAAGTGAAAGTATTACCGACACCATAAGCAGCCAGTTTAGTCACGAGTGCTTTATGCCACACCCGGTCAAATGCCTTGGAGATATCCAGAGCAACAACCTTGCTCTCACCGAACCGGTGAATACAACTGCTCCACCGTTTAGTGAGAAACGCCATCAGGTCGCCGGTGGAACGGTGAGCACGGAAGCCATACTGGCGATCGCTGATCAACTCGTTGCTCTCTAGATACCTCATCAATTTAAAATTTACAATGCTCTCCATGACTTTAGAGAGCAATGAGCAGATTGCTATGGGCCGGTAATTTGCAGGAAACTTCGCAGTCTCCGCTATCTCATGCCTCTGAACTGGAGCCAATAGTCCACTCGAATCTCTCCGGACATAATATAAGATTACCGCCGTATGATACCGTAATTTCTAACGGCGATTATGAATCCTGGCCGACTTTTCGCGATATGTTTTCAGCGCCTTATATCCGTAACAATCGGTTATCCCCCATCGAAAAGTTGTTTCACCTCAACCAAAAGACACTGGGTGAAGCCAAGGAAATAGTACAGAAATCCCCCTTCACCAACGCCGGCTTCGAGCAAGCTTGGCGAAACCTCACAGACCACTTCGAGAATAAACGAATTCTTGTTAACGTTCAACTTTGAATGTTATTCAACCTCACCCCAATTACCAAGAAATCGGGAGCGGCAATTAAACGTCTCCAACGAGAGATTAATAACTGCCTCTCAGCTCTCATTTTGCATGATGTCGATGTGGACACCTGGGACGCAATTATTGTGCATCTCTGCTCAACTCGCCTCGCCGAACACACCCTATGTTTATGGAAACACTCGATTACCGTCAAACGGGAAATCCCAAGATGGCGCGAAATGGACGCCTTCCTCACCTCCCATTTCCAAACTTTAGAAACTGTTGACGACATTCGGAAATCCGTCAACCCCCCTAAAAAGCGTCGAATACATCTACTCGCGTTCCCCCCTCCCCGAAGCCTGTGAATACGTTCCAGGCTAATATGGTTTCGACCAGGTGCAAATTATGCACTGATCAACCGCACTTGCTCCGCAAATGCTCGCGCTTTCTGGCAATGAATTTGAAATCCCGTTGGGCGACGGTTCAACGAATCCATTTCTGTTCCAACTGCTTGGCGCACTCACATCAAGTAAAAGAGTGTAAAAGTGTGTTGCAACCAGCGACATCACACTATCACACCGCGAGGAGGCCTCGGCCCTCCAACCGAACTCTCATTCGGACTCTACCCATACCACCTCGCTGCGTAAAACTCGCTCTCAACGCGGTCCAAATGCTCATACGCATAATCGGTTGTCGAACCTTCCGTCGCACTCTCGAGCGACCCCTTCTACCCCTACCCCTAATATACAGTCCACTGAAGCCCCCTCAACATCAAACGTATTGACGTGCTTCATCTCGCTACCGAAGCAGGTGTTGCTCGCCACCGCGATGATTCATATTTACCATCGCGGTGAGCCATACTTAGCACGTGCGCTCATATACCCCGGCTCTGAAGCCACCTTCTTATCCAAACGCGGATTTAATGAGGGTCGAAGGAAAGGAAACTACTTCGGTTCACGAAACCCAAGTAGGCTCTTGGCTCTCTTTTCAGGTAAGTGGAGAGAACAAGAATATCGGTCCAAAAAACCCACATTCTGTCTCTCTCAAACCTCCAGTGCCGTCCGTGTATGAATGTCAAGAGAAAGAAACTACTTCGGTTCACGAAACCCAAGTAGGCTCTTGGCTCTCTTTTCAGGTAAGTAGAGAGAACAAGAATATGGGTCCGCAAAACCCACATTCTGGCTCTACCGCTCCTGTGCCGTCCGTCTATGAATGTCAAGAGAAAGAAACCACTTCGGTTCACGAAAGCCAAGTAGGCTCTTGGCTCTCTTTTCAGGTAAGTAGAGAGAACAAGAATATCGGTCCACACAACCCCCTTTATGGCTCTCTCAAACCTCCAGTGCCGTCCGTGTATGAATGTCAAGAGAAAGAAACCACTTCGGTTCACAAAACCCACATTCTGGCTCTCTCGCTCCTCCTGTGCCGTCCGTGTATGAATGTCAAGAGAAAGAAACCACTTCGGTTCACGAAACCCAAGTAGGCTCTTGGCTCTCTTTGCTCTTGGCTCTCAGGTAAGTCGAGAGAACAAGAATATCGGTCCACACAACCTCCATTCTGGCTCTCTCAAACCTCCAGTGCCGTCAGTGCATGAATGTCAAGAGAAAGAAACTACTTCGGTTCACGAAACCCAATTAGGCTCTTGACTCTCTTTTCAGGTAAGTAGAGAGAACAGGAATATCGGTCCACACAACCCCCTTTATGGCTCTCTCAAACCTCCAGTGCCGTCCGTGTATGAATGTCAAGAGAAAGAAACCACTTCGGTTCACAAAACCCACATTCTGGCTCTCTCGCTCCTCCTGTGCCGTCCGTGTATGAATGTCAAGAGAAAGAAACCACTTCGGTTCACGAAACTCAAGTAGGCTTTGGCTCTCTTTGCTCTTGGCTCTCAGGTAAGTCGAGAGAACAATTATATCGGTCCACAAAACCCACATTCTGACTCTCTCAAACCTCCAGTGCCGTCCATTTGTCTGTATAACCCAACCACTCACCTTGACTGCTGAAACCGAATGAGTCGTCTTCGTGGCTTGCCCGGTATTTATACCCTCAAGCCAATTGTCTTTTCTTTTCCCCCCAACAATGTTGTTTTTATATGCCTCACTTCCTCTGTACTCACCTCAATCACCTCGCCTATGTGGTGATTACTAAACAGGAGAAAACTAGCCTAACCACTACGTATGCCAAACATATGCCAAGAATAACTTACACAATGGTACTTAGATACAGAGAACTTAAAAGTGTATATACATTTCATTACATATTTCAATTTGTTCTTGTTGGCTTTGTGAGACGCGGGATTTGGGTCCTCACACTCCCTCCCTACTTACAGGTGGATGAAGAGCCTCATCTCGCCCCTCCTCTGAAAACGTGCCCGGTAATGGACGCCTCGTTCTTCGAAGTGGAAAGCAAACCTTTTCCTCTTGCGGTGTTTCTTCTTGGCTTCCTTCAGATATTGTACTACGCCGGTTGGCAGTTCCATGTCGACGGCCACCGGTTGCCAATAGGCCTTTTGTTCTGATGCAGAGTCACTTTTTGCCATGACTCCTGGTGTTTGTTGGTGTGTGGTGGAGTTCATATCATTGGTCGCTCTTGGGTCCTCCCCATTACTGCCTTCGTGCAGGCCTCTCCGACTCTGGTGATCTAGTCCTGGCTCTCTGGTATACTTGGCTCTCCCACAGTTCTTGGTTCTCCCGAACTTCTTGGCTCTCCCGAACTTCTTGGCTCTCCCGTACTTCTTGGCTCTCTCGAACTTCTTGGCTCTCCCGAACTTCTTGGCTTCCCGAGTTTTGGGATTCTCGGCTGTTTCCGGCTATGGGAGTTTTAATCCCGTCCGTTCACGTTCTTGGTAGGTCCCAACCGTGTGGTGTCCGAGTCGCCGGGATGTGGACTCTGCTCTTGGTATTCCTTGACCTCGCCCAGATATGCCCTTCTATTAGCCTTGCCGTTCAAATCTCTTAATTTGATGATTACTGGGGTCTCATATGCAATTACCTGAAAGGGTCCGTCATACTTAGGAGACAGTTTCGCTGCGTAGTTGTCCGCGGCCTTGGAGAGATTATGAGCCTTTACCAAAACTAATTGGCCAACCTCTGGTTTCCATTCCCTCCTTCGTAAATTGTAGTATTTCGCCTGCTCTTGACTTGCACGTTGCAGATTACGTCTGGCCAATGCATAGATTTCCGTCATCCGGTTCGCCTTTTCACTCGTCGGCTGAAAAAGCGGGGAGGAGTTTATACCTCCATCATCATAGAGAGTTCTCTGTCTTTTCTTTTTCCCCCAACAATGTTGTTTTTATATGCCTCACTTCCTCTGTACTCACCTCAATCACCTCGCCTATGTGGTGATTACTAGACAGGAGAAAACTAGCCTAACCACTACACATTCCAAACATATGCCAAGAATAATTTACACAATGGTACTTAGATACAGAGAACTTAAAAGTGTATATACATTTCATTACATATTTCAATTTGTTCTTGTTGGCTTTGTGAGACGCGGGATTTGCGTCCTCACAGGTCCTGTCTCCGACACTTTTTCTTATTTTCAACAATGACCTGTCATTGACATCAAACCCCGTGTACTCGTTTGCTGATGACAGAAGCATTAGTCATTCATATTCATTCTCCAGGCGTCCTTCTGCAGATCATCGAAAAACGCAGAATTATGTTGACACACAAGCGTTTAGCGGGTGACAATTTTCCACCTCTGAATATGGGTGGTGTGGATATTAATGAGTCGGAGGCTCTCGATGTTCTGGGCATGTCAATCCAATGCGATCTTCGTTGGAACGATCACATTTTTGACGTGTCGAACGGAACAGCCAAGTGGTTAGGCTTTCTTAAGCGGCGTAAGAAATACTTCACTCCAACCGATCTTCGTTGTATCTACACTACCTATCTCCGTCCGAAAATGGAGTACAATTCGCATATATGGTCGGGAGCTTCGCAAACATATCTTCAGCTTGTAGACCGTGTCCAATGTCGTGCGTTAAAACTTATAGGGGACAGTAGGGTATCCAACTCTATTGAAACCTTGGAGCGTCGTCGTGAATTAGGGTATGTATCATTATTTTACCGTTACTTTCATGGTAAATGTTCATGCGAAGTTCAGGTAATTAGCAGAACTACTCGGCTTTCCAGAGTCCTTACCTTAACGATCAGTTTCGTGCCGGAACGATGCCTGAGGATGATGAAATTCCTCAGTTGATGCCACTTGAAGGTGATGTCTGGAGACCGTCGGAGTTGGATCATCTTGTTATCACGTAATTCACTTAAAAGTTTCTCTCTGCGCCTTGTTTGTCGTTGTAAAACGTCACTTGGTTTAAAAACCAATTGCACTTTGCACGTTTTGAAGCACTGGGATTTTTACGTCTGCTCGGTTTCAGAGTCGAAGGTAGAAGCTTTCTCCCAGCCGGAACCACCGCCATCTATCTGTGAAAAGAGGAGAGAACGGAACGAGACGGAATTGGGTACGCTCGAGCCGTGTTCAGCGGAGTTGCTGATTTATTAGAGTGGGGTTTTTCGCGAAGGGAAAAGCGACGGGAGACGGTGGGGTTTTCGCGTGAACATCTGGCCCGCCTTGCAGTACTGCAACTTTGCTCAGGTTAGAGACGCACGAGGAGGGGGTTCCTCGCTTTAGCCACGGATACGTGATGGTTTTATGGATTAACCATCAGGTTGGTCAGGGACTCCCCGCAGGAGGGGGGGAGTGACCAGCAGATTGGGCTGCATCCGCTGAACTAAAGTGCGCTGCACGGGGCGGCAACGCATACGGCCCCACCTTACGTGCAGACGTTCCCCGACAGCACCCATCTGAAAACGGAGTTCTGCGCGAACGGCTGCCCGAGCACATACGGCAACGACCCCGGCCGATATAATCGGGTGATGACGTCGCACCCGAGCCGCAACCGAACGTGGTGGGTGATGTGGAACTCCGGATCCGCCAGTTTGACGTTTGTGTACAGATGTCGAAACCGAGCATCCAAACATCGGGTCGGATTGACCGTTTTCCAATCGGACACGATGGCATGGAAGTCAATCGTCTCGGCATTCGCACCGCGCGGACGGAGCGTGAGCAAGACCACTTGATCTTGCCCAAGGAAATGAGGGAGCGCGAGATTTCCGACATCTCGCACCCGGAGTCCAACAGCGCACGCTCGTACATGAACCCATTTAATCCGCGCAGGCGTATCAGCGGGGTTGGTCGCACCACGACGGAACGCTGCAACAGGGGCGCCAGAGAGGTGGTGGTCGTGGATAAGGCCCGCACGGGAACCAACGGAGCATAGGGTATGGGGGTCTTGGGTGTTTGGGTTGATTGGGCAGTGACAGCTCGAGGTATTTTGGTCAGGATGGCGGAGTGGAGGAGAGTATGGTGGGGTTTCTGGCACCTCCGACATTTGATGGGGCTGGAGCAGTGCGCGTCGCGGTGCGAATAGGCTAAACAGTTGGAGCAAATCTCCAACCGGCGAACTAGCGGCTTTTTATGCTGCATACTTCCAAAGTGGAGGCTTGCAACTATTTTTCGGAAGGTATACTTTTAGGCCAAACTGTCATCGCTTCTCGATACAGTTCAACAAATTTAAATCAGAAAACAAATTGCGTAAGAGCAATTTTTTTAAGACAGCAAGTCCGCTTGCGGAATCGCAGTTCCGCCAGCGATGTAATTAAACAAAATTTAAAGTTAAAAAACTCCCACTTGCCCAATAGCCAATATGGTTTTCTTGTAAAATTCGAATTCTGCAAGAAATAGATATTACACAATAGGACAAAGTGCAGAGATTGACCCACTTGGATGGCTCAACCGAGCTGGTTAGTAATTTGTTTTAACTTAAGTGAGCAGTCAGGGTTTAAGTTTAAAAAAGTGCGGACGTCGAGTATGGATATTTTTGAAGTTAAGTGTTTTATTTTTTCTTGTGCGGGTATCCTTCGGCGGAAGGATACCACATCATTTGGCGCAGCCAGTCAGCGAACCGAAAATCGCGGAAGTTAAAGAAAAAAAATAAATAAGAAAATAAAATGTAAAAAGTTTGGAAGTGAAATAAAAGTGAAAAGGTAGAAAGAAAACTGATTTTAAGGAAAAAAAATTAATTAAATTGTGGAAATTTAAATAATGGTAAAAGGCTTGAAATGTAAAAAAGCGGATGATAAGAAAGCTTAAAAAGAAAATGAAGTTGAAGTGAAATTAAATGAAAGTGAAAAATTGGAAAAAGGGGGATTATTCGGTTTAATTAAAGAAAAAGGAAATTTATGAAAATCCTAAGGAAAAAAGAAAGGATGAAAGAAGTGGAACTATAAATGAATAAAGCAGGAAGAATAAGAAGTAATGAAGTATAAGGAAAACTAAATATATTGTGCATAAAGTGATTTGAAATTAAATAAAATTGTTTAATTAAAGTAAAACTGAAAAAAAAAATCGAAATAAAAGAAATGAAAGTATGGATGAATAAAGTGAATCTAAAGTAAGATAAAAGGAATTATCTGAAATTTCTGAAATGTCTGAAAGCAGCGGAATACTCCATTAGGGAATCGAAATTGTTAACTTTGAATCCACCAAGGATTTGGTTGATTGCGGCATACAACGGCCAAACTGAAAATAGCAGCACAGAAATTACCACATTTATTTTAATTCATTTTAAAAAAATTTACCTATATCTGCCAGTCAAGTTGTTAATTTTTGTGCGTATCTCCTGGTCGTTGAAGCAGTAGTCTCTGAGCCACAGAATCTCGGCCATCTCTTTTAATATATGGCCATTTTTCCTGGCGGTTCTGAGTTCGGCAATATTTTCCCCCCACAATTCGACCAGGAGATGTTCCGCTGCTTTGTCCCACGACCTTCCTAGTTTTCCTTTTTTAGATTCCATTTGTAGTTTTCTATTTTTATGTTCCACGTGGATTTTTCTATTTTTGTGATTTATGTGCAATTTTCTCCGATTATAATTTTCAACAACTTGTAAAACAGCTGATTTCAATTATATGCGTCCATTTCCACTGTTTCTGTTTTGGGAATTTTGTGATCCCAGCTATAGACTGTTTCAAAATCTTTATTTTGTTCTCATTCGATTCTCATTCAAAACGAATGAGATAGATTCTCATTTGTCAAATCGTATGGAAATTATTCTCATTCGGCTTCTCATTCGCGAAATCTGACGCGAATGAGTCATTCGAGGTCGATGTAAACGTAATATAAGACTGTAGACCGGCAACTGTAGTTTAATTTAATGACATCTGAGGCAGCGTTTAAAAAGCCGTCCGGCAGCCGCCAGCCGTCATGGTCAACCGTCAGTATGTACGCCAGGCCACCAGGGTTGCCATCTGACTCGACCAACAGGGTTGCCACCCCTCGAAAAAATCCCACAATAAAATTCCTAAAACAATTTTTTTAAGAAAGTAAAAAGTGAAAAATGTACAAAAATTTAAAAAATTAAAAGTTAACATTTTGAAAAAAATTTTTTTAAATTTATATATTAATGAAAGTACTCGATCTGGCAATTCTGTCCACCAAGAACCTCCATCTTACAACCCCGTCCACAAAAATCCTCGTTCTGGCAACTCCGTGAGGTTTAATCTTCGATCTGGCAACTCCGTGAGGATTAATCCTCACAGTCTTCATGAGGATGTATGCTTTTACCTGTTGTTGTTGTGATCCACGTGTTGTTGTTGTCCAGAAGGTACATTTATATACTACTGATGAGCGTGATAATTCTAATGGACTCAAGTCACGGCTGTCTGAATCAGCTGGGTTTTGTGAGGATTATACTCGTACGTGATACCAATGGGATCTGCCGACAGTTTTTGTGACTTTGGCGATACGGTTCGCGACGAAGGTAGTCCACTGTTGTTGTCACTTTAATCACTGGTAATCTTCGGTGCGCGTACGCCCCGTTTCCGATTCGATTTTCCAAAAAGAATGTGAATGTTGAGTGCCTTCATGCACAGAAGGAACTGAGTTAGTCGGGAGTGTATCGGCTAAATCTCGCTAAGTGGCATAATCGCAATATGACACTCTTGAAATCCCGCCATACAAAGAGCATTATTTTCTTCGGATGCAATCACGCCTTTCCCCATGATTTTGTAAGAGGTACATTATCGTATATGACCCATTTTTCATCACCCGTCACCATTGGTTTCAAAAATGGGTCGTTTTCCCGGCGTTTTCGTAGCAGAAGTATGTGCTCGTGTCAATGTTAGCCTGGGTTAATTGGTGTGTCATCCAAAACATTAAACCGATAAACATATAACGGCTGTCGCAAAAGGTTTTCTGCGTTTGTATTTGTTCAATGCCTTATCAATCTCTCGTACCGATTGGGATGGATTTTCTTCGATTATAGCTTTAATGTCTCTTGAGTTAATCTCGGTCGGACAAGGCGCGTCATTGATGTTGAAATCTCCGGAGCGGAACTTGGCATACCACTATTTGCATACGCGTTCTGTTAAGGCATCATCTTCATACACACGGCATATCTTTTTATGAGCATCCACAGTTCGTTTGCCTTTTTAAAAAAATAGAGCAAAATGTGACGATAATGCACATTACTTATTTCATTGTTCACAGCTACGCAACACACACAATAATGATATTGGCCACACCAAACGCAGCGCAATATAAACAATGAAACATAACTTTCTAAATGTGTACTCGACTTTCACATATGGTTAGCATTATAAAGGCGTTTTTAATTTATTTTGTCCTTATGGGTGTGGGCAAATCAGTTTAAATACCGAATTTGACCCTATTAAATGCAATCGTTTTTTTAGTTTTACAATATGTTATTAGTTTATTTTTAATAATTATATTGAAGTGTCTCACAATATTATTAGTCCATTATAAAATGTATATGCCTAATTAAGTATTGCAGACATACGATACGATACAATAAAACCTTTTTTAATTTTAGGTGCGGAACCAAGCCCCGTACCTCCCACAAGAATTATACTATTAAACAATAACACTAACGATTTGCATGAAGATCTGAAGAACAAGTCCGCAGGTCTCCCTTTTCTAATGCAAACTCTCAACACTTCAAGTTTCGAGCAACTTCACGAGAAATATCGACAGATAGTTATGAAAGATATACTGGATTATCAGGCGGAAAAAGAACTAAAAAGAAAGCCACTCATTGCTTGGTGATCTTTACGGGTATACTTTTAAAGGTTCTGCACGTTTGTGACCACGAAGGTTTTTGATTTTACAAAATAGATATTAATATAATAAATTATTTTTTCCGTAACTTGTCTTATTTTAAAGCTATAAATCAGGAACTTTTTTTTGCGTTATTATATACATGTACTATAGATATGCTCTCAGAGGAATGATGAGTATTGTAAGCAAATAAGACTGAATATTTAACGAATATCATTCGCTTTTTGATCGGAATGTGCCATACTGCACGGTCTACATAAAGAATGCGATGTAATATACAATACAATGAATATGCGAAGACTATGCAAGAACACTAACAGTTAAAATCCCACAAAGCACATTCAGAAAAACCAACGAAGATTTTTGAAATTTGCTTTACGACTTCAATTCTTCAATCCTTCACCTCCAAACAGAACTCGTTGTTTACTATTAAACATGTCCTCCTGAATTTCGAAGAATGCATCATTGTATTGTATTGTTAGGGGGAATAGTGCACTACGACCAAATGATCTATTGTGTCCCCTTCATTATGCCCTGCTTACAGTTTACAGTTTGGAATATCCTCTAACCCGATGCCCCTGAGGACTCTCAGAATTGAGAGCAGGTTTAGAGCTTTAAGTTCACTCTTACTAGGCCACAGCAACCCCAAGAGCGTTTTCCTTTGTCGAGTGACAGCCTCGCATTCGGAGAGAATATACTGTGGTGTTTCCCTTCCGCAATTACAGAAGCGACAAACATCTGTTGCTTCTATGCCTTGTTTCTTGAGGTGACCCCTAATTTCACAATTTTCAGTGAGGAACCCGGTCAATATTCTTATGTTGTTTCTACACAGGCTGAGGTAAAGCTTCGTTTTCTTGGGGTCAAATTCCCCAATCAGAAGCTTCGTCTGCCTGAGGCTTGAAGTGCTGGTCCGGTATGAAATCCTATCAGTGAACTCATCCCATCTGCTTTCTTCGTGAAAAATATGTGGGCCCAGTCCACAATACGGTAGGATGCTAGTACCTTAATAGCGGCATAACTATCGACTTCATTACAATGTCCTAGCCTCTGAGGTTGTGCCTAATGTTGAATTCAGCACACAGGTTTATATGGATCTCCGCTTGGAATATGCTGGGTGTAATCCCCATAGCCTCCCAATATTATACTCTTGGAACCGCTATTCCCGCGCCTGTACTTTCGGCTATCTTAGAGCCATCCGTGTAACATTTATGAGTGTGAGCCTCTATGTGGTACTTGAGGCTCTCATTGCTCCAATACATTTTACTACTGGTTATTACCTCGAAGTTCTCTTCGAAACTATATCGTTTATTTATGTCGTCCCTTGGTTGGACGCGTTTCAAAAACGGACGTTTGAAAAGAAAAAATTTTAATTGCTGAATAATGCAGTTTACGGTAAAACTATGGCAAATGTTGATAAAAGAAAAGATGTAAAAATTATTACTGCTTGGGAAAGTCGAAGAAGACATGTATGCGGTAGAGCAGTAATTGATAAACCGAAATTCCATAGTAGTACATTTTTCATAGATTTTTCTGATCCCTTCGAGGTTATGGTGTTATTCAAATGAGTAGAGTTACAGTTTAACAAACCCATTTATTTAGGCTTTGTATTATTAGAGCTTTCGAAATTAAAAATATATGATTATTACTTTATTTGTGCCAATTTGTGTTGTTTTCGTCCACTGTCCTTGATTATGGTGTGGTCACTGCCCTCAGTGTCTGTTTTTTTCTAATTATGTGTTTAGCTGTAAACATGTAATTACCTTTCTCGCTCGCTTTCACTCAGCAGCACAGGTGTGGGCCCCACACGCTAATTGCTCCCATTATGCAGAGAGCCTGGAAAGTGGAGTGTGTACGCGTGTGTGTGGTATGCAATCGGGAAGAGTGCAAGTTTTCTGTCCTGAGCGTTTAATCTTGTTCCTCGAGTGCTTTATGCAACATCTGAAGTGTGTCGAGCTTCTCCTGATAGTATGCCTGAGACGCCTTGCGACCTGATGAATCCTTCTTGTAATTGGATATGAGTCGCTGAAATTGTCTCCTAAGCTCAGCTTAGTCCTTTAATAGGTCCTTTACGTTCGCCGTTGGTTTTGTCAATAGAGAATAAGCAAAAATCAAGAATGTCAATCCAATGCGATCTTCGTTAGAACGATCACATTTTTGACGTGTCGAAAGGAGCAGCTATTATGAGTGCTTAAGCTTTCTTAAGCGGTGTAAGAAATACTTCACTCCAACCGATCTTCGTTGTATCTACACCACCTATATCCGTCCGAAAATGGAGTACAATTCGCATATATGTTCAGGAGCTTCGCAAATATATCTTCAGCTTCTAAACCGTGTCCAATGACGTGCGTTAAAATTTATAGGGGACAGTAGGGTATCCAGCTCTATTGAAACCTTGGAGCGTCGTCGTGATGTAGGGTGTGTACCATTACTTTACCGTTACTTTCATGGTAAATGTTCATCTGAAGTAGCCAGCCTTATTCCTCCGGTTCAGGTATTTAGCAGAACTACTCGGCTTTCCAGAGGGGTATGTCGCGATTCCGTTCCAACGAACCACGCATTATCGTGGGAATTCGTTTTTTAGTCGCGTCATTAGATTGTGGAATAATCTCCCTGCGAATGTCTTCCCGCCCACTTACAGCGTCGAAACCTTTAAGCGAGGTGTAAACCGTCACTACTCCCTGTTTCACCCTTCCCACTAACTACATAAACAAAAAAAAAAAAACAATAAAATAAATTTTGTTAGTGTCAGCATAACAAGCAACGGCACCTAAAACCATTCAAAAGCGGCGTTCGGTGACGCTGCCTGCAATGCAGACACAGCAAGTTTGCAGTGATGCTGAGAGCGGTCGACAATGGCGGTCAACGGCGTTGGTCGTTGACCGATGTCCCGCAGACGGAATAAAACTGCTTACTATGCCAAATAAAACCAAAGAAAGAAAACTGTTTGTCTAAACATCCTCCGCCGCGTTGAGCTTCGGCTCATGAAGCTCAATACCACCTGTTGATGATGACTGTCTTGGAAGCGTCTGTGGAGCCTTAGTTGGATGAGGTCTTCTGATCCATCTCCAGAGCATGGCAGAAATCACAAAAATCGATAGAAGGAAAGCAGAGTAGCCAATAGTCATATGATGTCGGCGATCGATTGTTATCTGTTTTGGTAATTCCAAAATACTGTTACTGGCTAGGTGATGTTGAAGAGCTTTGAGTTCTTGTAGCTGAGAGATGGTGTGGACAATGTGTTTCGTGTAAATTGTAACAGAATTACCCTTCAGTAAACAACCTGGGTCTACAGTGGGGTTCTTGCTGCGTAAATCCATTCGTTAGCGGCTGCCATCTTGGTAAACGAGATGCTACCGTTTGTGCTTTGTACGGTACAATGTGAACTGCTTTGAATGTTGAGCAGTACAATCTTACATACGCAAAATTCTGATTCCCTGGTGAATAACCACTCAAAGGAAGGTGCACTTGAAATAGGATGTGATCCCTTGAGATACCCGTCGTTACTGTCATCAGCTGGTTCGGTATAACTTCATTAGATCCCTAGTTTGAACGGAGAAATGCAAATACGGATCTATGTAGGTGTTGTGTCCTCTAACTCCAGGGGAATCTCCTGACGGTCCTTGTCGCTGGGGGTCCTTTTCCAATAATTGAAATCACACCTTTTTGCGTTTGTCTTCTCTTTATTTTCTGACTCACTTTTCACACTGTACGCTTCACAATTCTGCGACTCTGACTAACTACTGACTACTACATTCCAGTCTTATTTATATATCTGTACGCGGAAACTTAAACACTTAAACAACAATACGCTAACTGAGGTCTTAGCACGTCCACCTTGTTGACTAATGCTAGCGAGAAAACACCGCCATGGTCGTCTTTGTCTGACAGTGACATCCTTTACTTCTGTGATGGTGCCGTACACATGTGATGGTGCCGTACACATGTGATGGGTCGGATTTGTTATTTCATGACTAATATTTTATTTATCTTAGTTTTGTTCCTTAATATTTACGGTGCAGTAAATGCGAGTATATACAGTACATACACATTTATGACTATGTATAACTTGCGTGCGTATTCGACTATCAAACTAAAACCAATCAAGTGAAACCATTACATTTTAGGTGAAATTTTGGACACTTTTCGTTATTGTAGAGTATCAAAATTATGTGTTCTTAAAAATATTTTCCTAGTGCTTTTCATCTAGTTCCTTTTTTTTAATAAAATTTCCATTCACATTTCCCTTTTCTCCTCTTTTCTTTTAAAATTGTTCTTTATTTTTTATATATTTTTCAGAATGTTTTTTTCTTTTGTTCTTTTCGCCTTTTTTGTTTGAATTTTCTCCTCTTCAGTTTTTTTTACCCAAGAGTTTTTTTCAGTTTTTTCTCTTATGTACAATTACTTCAACTATTTTTCTCCTATTGCCATCCACAACTAACACTTCTATTTAAATTAGTTTATGACTTCTATGTTACAATTAAAATTATTTAATTAACTTAATTTAATTTAATTCTTTAGCAAGTTGACTGGAAAAGTAAGTTTCAAATTCTATTTTACTTGCTCCCTTTTTTTTACAAATGTGATACTACACACTTGTGCATTTAACGTATTCATTACACGTAACGATAGACTGATTTGCGATGCCATATAATGTCATGGCGCCCTGACGAATTATCTATTCCAAAAGTATTGCAACTTGGACTTCTGACAAATAGGATTAGGTCCAAGTAGGAATATAATTGAATTAAAACTAAGTTTATATTCTTTCAAGTGTCCGGTTAGTTAAACGAAATTTCCTCTAAAACTACATACTAAAACCGAAACCGTTTTGTGTTAATAAGGAAATTCCCGACGTACCTACTTAAGTGCCTTGAATATACTTTACCAGATGATTACGCTGAGCAATTATTTGCGGCGTCGCAGTTAATGGGATCCAACCCTCTCTTTTTCGTCGTCCTGGCAAATACGGAATTTCACGGCGCCCCACATACGACCGCCTTAAAATATACAAAAATATATGTTATTTTACGTTCGTTATTTTTCCCTATTTACTAACATCTGAATTCTTTTTTGTTTAACTATTGTATGTGTTGCGCGTGGTTTTCCGGTTCCAATTCACTTCGTCCGTGACTGTTTCTATATTACTTGAATTGTTGTACTGTTTAAGCAAATTGTTATGGAATGGCTCAACCCTGTTCTTAATTTTTATAACTGTCGTGACCGGAATTCTAATGCCTATCACCTCATATGGGCCTAACCATATCGGTGAAGATTTGTTTTTCCTAGTTTGATTTTTTAGCATTACTTTATCTCCAGCTTTAGAAATTACTGGGTTTAGCCTGTCATCGTACTGCCTTTTGGCTGCTTCTTTTGCACGTTCCTGATTTTGCCTAACCATCTCATGGGCCCTTTGTATTTGGAATTTCTGGACCTTGATGGGATCGTCCGCGTTATAGAGTGGGCCACATTTTTTTCAAATTTGTTGGCATCTGCGCGTCGAATTCATACAATGTGCAAAAAGGGGTCTGTTTGGTGGTTGTATGCGGAGTGTGATTATGCACGT
This sequence comes from Sicus ferrugineus, assembly GCA_922984085.1. Classification (NCBI taxonomy): domain Eukaryota; kingdom Metazoa; phylum Arthropoda; class Insecta; order Diptera; family Conopidae; genus Sicus; species Sicus ferrugineus. Next base: position 15,524,535 of record OV277349.1, read on the forward strand.
GCATTGCCGCTGATAGCCATTGGTCCCAATTGAATCCGTCCTCTTTTGCAAAACTGCGCAAATACTCTGCCAATGGTCTATGGCTTCGTTCTAAGGAACCATTGGCCTGTGGCTGGTACGGTGTTGTGTGTAACTTTTTAATTCCTAACAATTTACATGCATCGGAGAATAATTTGGGCTGAAGTTTGCACCGTTATCTGTTACTAGAATTCGTGGAATTCCGTATCGCGTCATCACTTAGTCGTAAAAGGCTCTGGCTACGGTGCTTGCTTCTGCGTCAGGAATAGCTGTGCACGCATACAGTCTCCGGTCTGTTAATACTAGGGGCATTTTCGTTAGTTTTAAACTTTTGTTCACCTGACATTTGAGACATGCTCTAACATATTCCTTTATTTGTTTTTGCATGCCTGGCCACCTGTATTCTTACCTTATGCGTAAATAGGTTTTTACCGCCCCTTGATGGCCTCCTAATGGTTTATCATGGAAATCTTTTATTATCGTCTCAATCTCTTTTGGGTCTTCTAGAATTATATTCCGTATTACCATTCTATTCCATCCTTGGCGGTTCTATTCCATCCTTGGGTCTGGCGGTTCTGAGTTCGGCAATATTTTCCCCCACAATTCGACCAGGAGATGTTCCGCTGCTTTGTCCCACGACCTTCCTAGTTTTCTTTTTTTAGATTCCATTTGTAGTTTTCTATTTTTATGTTCCACGTGGATTTTTCTATTTTTGTGATTTATGTGCAATTTTCTCCGATTATAATTTTCAACAACTTGTAAAACAGCTGATTTCAATTATATGCGTCCATTTCCACTGTTTATGTTTTGGGAATTTTGTGATCCCAGCTATAGACTGTTTCAAAATCTTTATTTTGTTCTCATTCGATTCTCATTCAAAACGAATGAGATAGATTCTCATTTGTCAAATCGTATGGAAATTATTCTCATTCGGCTTCTCATTCGCGAAATCTGACGCGAATGAGTCATTCGAGGTCGATGTAAACGTAATATAAGACTGTAGACCGGCAACTGTAGTTTAATTTAATGACATCTGAGGCAGCGTTTAAAAAGCCGTCCGGCAGCCGCCAGCCGTCATGGTCAACCGTCAGTATGTACGCCAGGCCACCAGGGTTGCCATCTGACTCGACCAACAGGGTTGCCACCCCTCGAAAAAATCCCACAATAAAATTCCTAAAACAATTTTTTTAAGAAAGTAAAAAGTGAAAAATGTACAAAAATTTAAAAAATTAAAAGTTAACATTTTGAAAAAAATTTTTTTAAATTTATATATTAATGAAAGTACTCGATCTGGCAATTCTGTCCACCAAGAACCTCCATCTTACAACCCCGTCCACAAAAATCCTCGTTCTGGCAACTCCGTGAGGATTAATCTTCGATCTGGCAACTCCGTGAGGATTAATCCTCACAGTCTTCATGAGGATGTATGCTTTTACCTGTTGTTGTTGTGATCCACGTGTTGTTGTTGTTGTCCAGAAGGTACATTTATATACTACTGATGAGCGTGATAATTCTAATGGACTCAAGTCACGGCTGTCTGAATCAGCTGGGTTTTGTGAGGATTATACTCGTACGTGATACCAATGGGATCTGCCGACAGTTTTTGTGACTTTGGCGATACGGTTCGCGACGAAGGTAGTCCACTGTTGTTGTCACTTTAATCACTGGTAATCTTCGGTGCGCGTACGCCCCGTTTCCGATTCGATTTTCCAAAAAGAATGTGAATGTTGAGTGCCTTCATGCACAGAAGGAACTGAGTTAGTCGGGAGTGTATCGGCTAAATCTCGCTAAGTGGCATAATCGCAATATGACACTCTTGAAATCCCGCCATACAAAGAGCATTATTTTCTTCGGATGCAATCACGCCTTTCCCCATGATTTTGTAAGAGGTACATTATCGTATATGACCCATTTTTCATCACCCGTCACCATTGGTTTCAAAAATGGGTCGTTTTCCCGGCGTTTTCGTAGCAGAAGTATGTGCTCGTGTCAATGTTAGCCTGGGATAATTGGTGTGTCATCCAAAATATTAAACCGATAAACATATAACGGCTGTCGCAAAAGGTTTTCTGCGTTTGTATTTGTTCAATGCCTTATCAATCTCTCGTACCGATTGGGATGGATTTTCTTCGATTATAGCTTTAAAGTCTCTTGAGTTAATCTCGGTCGGACAAGGCGCGTCATTGATGTTGAAATCTCCGGAGCGGAACTTGGCATAGCACTATTTGCATACGCGTTCTGTTAAGGCATCATCTTCATACACACGGCATATCTTTTTATGAGCATCCACAGTTCGTTTGCCTTTTTAAAAAAATAGAGCAAAATGTGACGATAATGCACATTACTTATTTCATTGTTCACAGCTACGCAATACACACAATAATGATATTGGCCACACCAAACGCAGCGCAATATAAACAATGAAACATAACTTTCTAAATGTGTACTCGACTTTCACATATGGTTAGCATTATAAAGGCGTTTTTAATTTATTTTGTCCTTATGGGTGTGGGCAAATCAGTTTAAATACCGAATTTTACCCTAATAAATGCAATCGTTTTTTTAGTTTTACAATATGTTATTAGTTTATTTTTAATAATTATATTGAAGTGTCTCACAATATTATTAGTCCATTATAAAATGTATATGCCTAATTAAGTATTGGAGACATACGATACGATACAATAAAACCTTTTTTAATTTTAGGTGCGGAACCAAGCCCCGTACCTCCCACAAGAATTATACTATTAAACAATAACACTAACGATTTGCATGAAGATCTGAAGAACAAGTCCGCAGGTCTCCCTTTTCTAATGCAAACTCTCAACACTTCAAGTTTCGAGCAACTTCACGAGAAATATCGACAGATAGTTATGAAAGATATACTGGATTATCAGGCGGAAAAAGAACTAAAAAGAAAGCCACTCATTACTTGGTGATCTTTACGGGTATACTTTTAAAGGTTTTGCACGTTTGTGACCACGAAGGTTTTTGATTTTACATAATAGATATTAATATAATAAATTATTTATTCCGTAACTTGTCTTATTTTAACGCTATAAATCAGGAACTTTTGTTTGCGTTATTATATACATGCACTATAGATATGCTCTCAGAGGAATGATGAGTATTGTAAGCAAATAAGACTGAATTTTTAACGAATATCATTCGCTTTTTGATCGGAATGTGCCATACTGTACGGTCTACATAAAGAATGCGATGTAATATACAATACAATGAATATGCGAAGACTATGCAAGAACACTAACAGTTAAAATCTCACAAAGCACATTCAGAAAAACCAACGAAGATTTTTGAAATTTGCTTTACGACTTCAATTCTTCAATCCTTCACCTCCAAACAGAACTCGTTGTTTACTATTAAACATGTCCTCCTGAATTTCGAAGAATGCATCGTTGTATTGTATTGTTAGGGGGAATAGTGCATTACGACCAAATGATCTATTGTGTCCCCTTCATTATGCCCTGCTTACAGTTTACAGTTTGGAATATCCTCTAACCCGATGCCCCTGAGGACTCTCAGAATTGAGAGCAGGTTTAGAGCTTTAAGTTCACTCTTACTAGGCCACAGCAATCCCAAGAGCGTTTTCCTTTGTCGAGTGACAGCCTCGCATTCGGAGAGAATATACTGTGGTGTTTCCCTTCCGCAATTACAGAAGCGACAAACATCTGTTGCTTCTATGCCTTGTTTCTTGAGGTGACCCCTAATTTCACAATTTTCAGTGAGGAACCCGGTCAATATTCTTATGTTGTTTCTACACAGGCTGAGGTAAAGCTTCGTTTTCTTGGGGTCAAATTCCCCAATCAGAAGCTTCGTCTGCCTGAGGCTTGAAGTGCTGGTCCAGTATGAAATCCTATCAGTGAACTCATCCCATCTGCTTTCTTCGTGAAAAATATGTGGGCCCAGTCCACAATACGGTAGGATGCTAGTACCTTAATAGCGGCATAACTATCGACTTCATTACAATGTCCTAGCCTCTGAGGTTGTGCCTAAGGTTGAATTCAGCACACAGGTTTATATGGATCTCCGCTTGGAATATGCTGGGTGTAATCCCCATAGCCTCCCAATATTATACTCTGGAACCGCTATTCCCGCGCCTGTACTTTCGGCTATCTTAGAGCCATCCGTGTAACATTTATGAGTGTGAGCCTCTATGTGGTACTTGAGGCTCTCATTGCTCCAATATATTTTACTACTGGTTATTACCTCGAAGTTCTCTTCGAAACTATATCGTTTATTTATGTCGTCCCTTGGTTGGACGCGTTTCAAAAACGGACGTTTGAAAAGAAAATATTTTAATTGCTGAATAATGCAGTTTACGGTAAAACTATGGCAAATGTTGATAAAAGAAAAGATGTAAAAATTATTACTGCTTGGGAAAGTCGAAGAAGACATGTATGCGGTAGAGCACTAATTGATAAACCGAAATTCCATAGTAGTACATTTTTCATAGATTTTTCTGATCCCTTCGAGGTTATGGTGTTATTCAAATGAGTAGAGTTACAGTTTAACAAACCCATTTATTTAGGCTTTGTATTATTAGAGCTTTCGAAATTAAAAATATATGATTATTACTTTATTTGTGCCAATTTGTGTTGTTTTCGTCCACTGTCCTTGATTATGGTGTGGTCACTGCCCTCAGTGTCTGTTTTTTTCTAATTATGTGTTTAGCTGTAAACATGTAATTACCTTTCTCGCTCGCTTTCACTCAGCAGCACAGGTGTGGGCCCCACACGCTAATTGCTCCCATTATGCAGAGAGCCTGGAAAGTGGAGTGTGTACGCGTGTGTGTGGTATGCAATCGGGAAGAGTGCAAGTTTTCTGTCCTGAGCGTTTAATCTTGTTCCTCGAGTGCTTTATGCAACATCTGAAGTGTGTCGAGCTTCTCCTGATAGTATGCCTGAGACGCCTTGCGACCTGATGAATCCTTCTTGTAATTGGATATGAGTCGCTGAAATTGTCTCCTAAGCTCAGCTTAGTCCTTTAATAGGTCCTTTACGTTCGCCGTTGGTTTTGTCAATAGAGAATAAGCAAAAATCAAGAATGTCAATCCAATGCGATCTTCGTTAGAACGATCACATTTTTGACGTGTCGAAAGGAGCAGCTATTATGAGTGCTTAAGCTTTCTTAAGCGGTGTAAGAAATACTTCACTCCAACCGATCTTCGTTGTATCTACACCACCTATATCCGTCCGAAAATGGAGTACAATTCGCATATATGTTCAGGAGCTTCGCAAATATATCTTCAGCTTCTAAACCGTGTCCAATGACGTGCGTTAAAATTTATAGGGGACAGTAGGGTATCCAGCTCTATTGAAACCTTGGAGCGTCGTCGTGATGTAGGGTGTGTACCATTACTTTACCGTTACTTTCATGGTAAATGTTCATCTGAAGTAGCCAGCCTTATTCCTCCGGTTCAGGTATTTAGCAGAACTACTCGGCTTTCCAGAGGGGTATGTCGCGATTCCGTTCCAACGAACCACGCATTATCGTGGGAATTCGTTTTTTAGTCGCGTCATTAGATTGTGGAATAATCTCCCTGCGAATGTCTTCCCGCCCACTTACAGCGTCGAAACCTTTAAGCGAGGTGTAAACCGTCACTACTCCCTGTTTCACCCTTCCCACTAACTACATAAACAAAAAAAAAAAAAACAATAAAATAAATTTTGTTAGTGTCAGCATAACAAGCAACGGCACCTAAAACCATTCAAAAGCAGCGTTCGGTGACGCTGCCTGCCATGCAGACACAGCAAGTTTGCAGTGATGCATGAGAGCGGTCGACAATGGCGGTCAACGGCGTTGGTCGTTGACCGATGTCCCGCAGGCGGAATAAAACTGCTTACTATGCCAAATAAAACCAAAGAAAGAAAACTGTTTGTCTAAACATCCTCCGCCGCGTTGAGCTTCGGCTCATGAAGCTCAATACCACCTGTTGATGATGACTGTCTTGGAAGCGTCTGTGGAGCCTTAGTTGGATGAGGTCTTCTGATCCATCTCCAGAGCATGGCAGAAATCACAAAAATCGATAGAAGGAAAGCAGAGTAGCCAATAGTCATATGATGTCGGCGATCGATTGTTATCTGTTTTGGTAATTCCAAAATACTGTTACTGGCTAGGTGATGTTGAAGAGCTTTGAGTTCTTGTAGCTGAGAGATGGTGTGGACAATGTGTTTCGTGTAAATTGTAACAGAATTACCCTTCAGTAAACAACCTGGGTCTACAGTGGGGTTCTTGCTGCGTAAATCCATTCGTTAGCGGCTGCCATCTTGGTAAACGAGATGCTACCGTTTGTGCTTTGTACGGTACAATGTGAACTGCTTTGAATGTTGAGCAGTACAATCTTACATACGCAAAATTCTGATTCCCTGGTGAATAACCACTCAAAGGAAGGTGCACTTGAAATAGGATGTGATCCCTTGAGATACCCGTCGTTACTGTCATCAGCTGGTTCGGTATAACTTCATTAGATCCCTAGTTTGAACGGAGAAATGCAAATACGGATCTATGTAGGTGTTGTGTCCTCTAACTCCAGGGGAATCTCCTGACGGTCCTTGTCGCTGGGGGTCCTTTTCCAATAATTGAAATCACACCTTTTTGCGTTTGTCTTCTCTTTATTTTCTGACTCACTTTTCACACTGTACGCTTCACAATTCTGCGACTCTGACTAACTACTGACTACTACATTCCAGTCTTATTTATATATCTGTACGCGGAAACTTAAACACTTAAACAACAATACGCTAACTGAGGTCTTAGCACGTCCACCTTGTTGACTAATGCTAGCGAGAAAACACCGCCATGGTCGTCTTTGTCTGACAGTGACATCCTTTACTTCTGTGATGGTGCCGTACACATGTGATGATGCCGTACACATGTGATGGGTCGGATTTGTTATTTCATGACTAATATTTTATTTATCTTAGTTTTGTTCCTTAATATTTACGGTGCAGTAAATGCGAGTATATACAGTACATACACATTTATGACTATGTATAACTTGCGTGCGTATTCGACTATCAAACTAAAACCAATCAAGTGAAACCATTACATTTTAGGTGAAATTTTGGACACTTTTCGTTATTGTAGAGTATCAAAATTATGTGTTCTTAAAAATATTTTCCTAGTGCTTTTCATCTAGTTCCTTTTTTTTAATAAAATTTCCATTCACATTTCCCTTTTCTCCTCTTTTCTTTTAAAATTGTTCTTTATTTTTTATATATTTTTCAGAATGTTTTTTTCTTTTGTTCTTTTCGCCTTTTTTGTTTGAATTTTCTCCTCTTCAGTTTTTTTTACCCAAGAGTTTTTTTCAGTTTTTTCTCTTATGTACAATTACTTCAACTATTTTTCTCCTATTGCCATCCACAACTAACACTTCTATTTAAATTAGTTTATGACTTCTATGTTACAATTAAAATTATTTAATTAACTTAATTTAATTTAATTCTTTAGCAAGTTGACTGGAAAAGTAAGTTTCAAATTCTATTTTACTTGCTCCCTTTTTTTTACAAATGTGATACTACACACTTGTGCATTTAACGTATTCATTACACGTAACGATAGACTGATTTGCGATGCCATATAATGTCATGGCGCCCTGACGAATTATCTATTCCAAAAGTATTGCAACTTGGACTTCTGACAAATAGGATTAGGTCCAAGTAGGAATATAATTGAATTAAAACTAAGTTTATATTCTTTCAAGTGTCCGGTTAGTTAAACGAAATTTCCTCTAAAACTACATACTAAAACCGAAACCGTTTTGTGTTAATAAGGAAATTCCCGACGTACCTACTTAAGTGCCTTGAATATACTTTACCAGATGATTACGCTGAGCAATTATTTGCGGCGTCGCAGTTAATGGGATCCAACCCTCTCTTTTTCGTCGTCCTGGCAAATACGGAATTTCACGGCGCCCCACATACGACCGCCTTAAAATATACAAAAATATATGTTATTTTACGTTCGTTATTTTTCCCTATTTACTAACATCTGAATTCTTTTTTGTTTAACTATTGTATGTGTTGCGCGTGGTTTTCCGGTTCCAATTCACTTCGTCCGTGACTGTTTCTATATTACTTGAATTGTTGTACTGTTTAAGCAAATTGTTATGGAATGGCTCAACCCTGTTCTTAATTTTTATAACTGTCGTGACCGGAATTCTAATGCCTATCACCTCATATGGGCCTAACCATATCGGTGAAGATTTGTTTTTCCTAGTTTGATTTTTTAGCATTACTTTATCTCCAGCTTTAGAAATTACTGGGTTTAGCCTGTCATCGTACTGCCTTTTGGCTGCTTCTTTTGCACGTTCCTGATTTTGCCTAACCATCTCATGGGCCCTTTGTATTTGGAATTTCTGGACCTTGATGGGATCGTCCGCGTTATAGAGTGGGCCACATTTTTTTCAAATTTGTTGGCATCTGCGCGTCGAATTCATACAATGTGCGAAAAGGGGTCTGTTTGGTGGTTGTATGCGGAGTGTGATTATGCACGTGCATTGCCGCTGATAGCCATTGGTCCCAATTGAATCCGTCCTCTTTTGCAAAACTGCGCAAATACTCTGCCAATGGTCTATGGCTTCGTTCTAAGGAACCATTGGCCTGTGGCTGGTACGGTGTTGTGTGTAACTTTTTAATTCCTAACAATTTACATGCATCGGAGAATAATTTGGGCTGAAGTTTGCACCGTTATCTGTTACTAGAATTCGTGGAATTCCGTATCGCGTCATCACTTAGTCGTAAAAGGCTCTGGCTACGGTGCTTGCTTCTGCGTCAGGAATAGCTGTGCACGCATACAGTCTCCGGTCTGTTAATACTAGGGGCATTTTCGTTAGTTTTAAACTTTTGTTCACCTGACATTTGAGACATGCTCTAACATATTCCTTTATTTGTTTTTGCATGCCTGGCCACCTGTATTCTTACCTTATGCGTAAATAGGTTTTCACCGCCCCTTGATGGCCTCCTAATGGTTTATCATGGAAATCTTTTATTATCGTCTCAATCTCTTTTGGGTCTTCTAGAATTATATTCCGTATTACCATTCTATTCCATCCTTGGCGGTTCTATTCCATCCTTGGGTCTGGCGGTTCTGAGTTCGGCAATATTTTCCCCCACAATTCGACCAGGAGATGTTCCGCTGCTTTGTCCCACGACCTTCCTAGTTTTCTTTTTTTAGATTCCATTTGTAGTTTTCTATTTTTATGTTCCACGTGGATTTTTCTATTTTTGTGATTTATGTGCAATTTTCTCCGATTATAATTTTCAACAACTTGTAAAACAGCTGATTTCAATTATATGCGTCCATTTCCACTGTTTATGTTTTGGGAATTTTGTGATCCCAGCTATAGACTGTTTCAAAATCTTTATTTTATTCTCATTCGATTCTCATTCAAAACGAATGAGATAGATTCTCATTTGTCAAATCGTATGGAAATTATTCTCATTCGGCTTCTCATTCGCGAAATCTGACGCGAATGAGTCATTCGAGGTCGATGTAAACGTAATATAAGACTGTAGACCGGCAACTGTAGTTTAATTTAATGACATCTGAGGCAGCGTTTAAAAAGCCGTCCGGCAGCCGCCAGCCGTCATGGTCAACCGTCAGTATGTACGCCAGGCCACCAGGGTTGCCATCTGACTCGACCAACAGGGTTGCCACCCCTCGAAAAAATCCCACAATAAAATTCCTAAAACAATTTTTTTAAGAAAGTAAAAAGTGAAAAATGTACAAAAATTTAAAAAATTAAAAGTTAACATTTTGAAAAAAATTTTTTTAAATTTATATATTAATGAAAGTACTCGATCTGGCAATTCTGTCCACCAAGAACCTCCATCTTATAACCCCGTCCACAAAAATCCTCGTTCTGGCAACTCCGTGAGGATTAATCTTCGATCTGGCAACTCCGTGAGGATTAATCCTCACAGTCTTCATGAGGATGTATGCTTTTACCTGTTGTTGTTGTGATCCACGTGTTGTTGTTGTTGTCCAGAAGGTACATTTATATACTACTGATGAGCGTGATAATTCTAATGGACTCAAGTCACGGCTGTCTGAATCAGCTGGGTTTTGTGAGGATTATACTCGTACGTGATACCAATGGGATCTGCCGACAGTTTTTGTGACTTTGGCGATACGGTTCGCGACGAAGGTAGTCCACTGTTGTTGTCACTTTAATCACTGGTAATCTTCGGTGCGCGTACGCCCCGTTTCCGATTCGATTTTCCAAAAAGAATGTGAATGTTGAGTGCCTTCATGCACAGAAGGAACTGAGTTAGTCGGGAGTGTATCGGCTAAATCTCGCTAAGTGGCATAATCGCAATATGACACTCTTGAAATCCCGCCATACAAAGAGCATTATTTTCTTCGGATGCAATCACGCCTTTCCCCATGATTTTGTAAGAGGTACATTATCGTATATGACCCATTTTTCATCACCCGTCACCATTGGTTTCAAAAATGGGTCGTTTTCCCGGCGTTTTCGTAGCAGAAGTATGTGCTCGTGTCAATGTTAGCCTGGGATAATTGGTGTGTCATCCAAAATATTAAACCGATAAACATATAACGGCTGTCGCAAAAGGTTTTCTGCGTTTGTATTTGTTCAATGCCTTATCAATCTCTCGTACCGATTGGGATGGATTTTCTTCGATTATAGCTTTAAAGTCTCTTGAGTTAATCTCGGTCGGACAAGGCGCGTCATTGATGTTGAAATCTCCGGAGCGGAACTTGGCATAGCACTATTTGCATACGCGTTCTGTTAAGGCATCATCTTCATACACACGGCATATCTTTTTATGAGCATCCACAGTTCGTTTGCCTTTTTAAAAAAATAGAGCAAAATGTGACGATAATGCACATTACTTATTTCATTGTTCACAGCTACGCAATACACACAATAATGATATTGGCCACACCAAACGCAGCGCAATATAAACAATGAAACATAACTTTCTAAATGTGTACTCGACTTTCACATATGGTTAGCATTATAAAGGCGTTTTTAATTTATTTTGTCCTTATGGGTGTGGGCAAATCAGTTTAAATACCGAATTTTACCCTAATAAATGCAATCGTTTTTTTAGTTTCACAATATGTTATTAGTTTATTTTTAATAATTATATTGAAGTGTCTCACAATATTATTAGTCCATTATAAAATGTATATGCCTAATTAAGTATTGCAGACATACGATACGATACAATAAAACCTTTTTTAATTTTAGGTGCGGAACCAAGCCCCGTACCTCCCACAAGAATTATACTATTAAACAATAACACTAACGATTTGCATGAAGATCTGAAGAACAAGTCCGCAGGTCTCCCTTTTCTAATGCAAACTCTCAACACTTCAAGTTTCGAGCAACTTCACGAGAAATATCGACAGATAGTTATGAAAGATATACTGGATTATCAGGCGGAAAAAGAACTAAAAAGAAAGCCACTCATTACTTGGTGATCTTTACGGGTATACTTTTAAAGGTTTTGCACGTTTGTGACCACGAAGGTTTTTGATTTTACATAATAGATATTAATATAATAAATTATTTATTCCGTAACTTGTCTTATTTTAAAGCTATAAATCAGGAACTTTTGTTTGCGTTATTATATACATGCACTATAGATATGCTCTCAGAGGAATGATGAGTATTGTAAGCAAATAAGACTGAATTTTTAACGAATATCATTCGCTTTTTGATCGGAATGTGCCATACTGTACGGTCTACATAAAGAATGCGATGTAATATACAATACAATGAATATGCGAAGACTATGCAAGAACACTAACAGTTAAAATCTCACAAAGCACATTCAGAAAAACCAACGAAGATTTTTGAAATTTGCTTTACGACTTCAATTCTTCAATCCTTCACCTCCAAACAGAACTCGTTGTTTACTATTAAACATGTCCTCCTGAATTTCGAAGAATGCATCGTTGTATTGTATTGTTAGGGGGAATAGTGCATTACGACCAAATGATCTATTGTGTCCCCTTCATTATGCCCTGCTTACAGTTTACAGTTTGGAATATCCTCTAACCCGATGCCCCTGAGGACTCTCAGAATTGAGAGCAGGTTTAGAGCTTTAAGTTCACTCTTACTAGGCCACAGCAATCCCAAGAGCGTTTTCCTTTGTCGAGTGACAGCCTCGCATTCGGAGAGAATATACTGTGGTGTTTCCCTTCCGCAATTACAGAAGCGACAAACATCTGTTGCTTCTATGCCTTGTTTCTTGAGGTGACCCCTAATTTCACAATTTTCAGTGAGGAACCCGGTCAATATTCTTATGTTGTTTCTACACAGGCTGAGGTAAAGCTTCGTTTTCTTGGGGTCAAATTCCCCAATCAGAAGCTTCGTCTGCCTGAGGCTTGAAGTGCTGGTCCAGTATGAAATCCTATCAGTGAACTCATCCCATCTGCTTTCTTCGTGAAAAATATGTGGGCCCAGTCCACAATACGGTAGGATGCTAGTACCTTAATAGCGGCATAACTATCGACTTCATTACAATGTCCTAGCCTCTGAGGTTGTGCCTAAGGTTGAATTCAGCACACAGGTTTATATGGATCTCCGCTTGGAATATGCTGGGTGTAATCCCCATAGCCTCCCAATATTATACTCTGGAACCGCTATTCCCGCGCCTGTACTTTCGGCTATCTTAGAGCCATCCGTGTAACATTTATGAGTGTGAGCCTCTATGTGGTACTTGAGGCTCTCATTGCTCCAATATATTTTACTACTGGTTATTACCTCGAAGTTCTCTTCGAAACTATATCGTTTATTTATGTCGTCCCTTGGTTGGACGCGTTTCAAAAACGGACGTTTGAAAAGAAAATATTTTAATTGCTGAATAATGCAGTTTACGGTAAAACTATGGCAAATGTTGATAAAAGAAAAGATGTAAAAATTATTACTGCTTGGGAAAGTCGAAGAAGACATGTATGCGGTAGAGCACTAATTGATAAACCGAAATTCCATAGTAGTACATTTTTCATAGATTTTTCTGATCCCTTCGAGGTTATGGTGTTATTCAAATGAGTAGAGTTACAGTTTAACAAACCCATTTATTTAGGCTTTGTATTATTAGAGCTTTCGAAATTAAAAATATATGATTATTACTTTATTTGTGCCAATTTGTGTTGTTTTCGTCCACTGTCCTTGATTATGGTGTGGTCACTGCCCTCAGTGTCTGTTTTTTTCTAATTATGTGTTTAGCTGTAAACATGTAATTACCTTTCTCGCTCGCTTTCACTCAGCAGCACAGGTGTGGGCCCCACACGCTAATTGCTCCCATTATGCAGAGAGCCTGGAAAGTGGAGTGTGTACGCGTGTGTGTGGTATGCAATCGGGAAGAGTGCAAGTTTTCTGTCCTGAGCGTTTAATCTTGTTCCTCGAGTGCTTTATGCAACATCTGAAGTGTGTCGAGCTTCTCCTGATAGTATGCCTGAGACGCCTTGCGACCTGATGAATCCTTCTTGTAATTGGATATGAGTCGCTGAAATTGTCTCCTAAGCTCAGCTTAGTCCTTTAATAGGTCCTTTACGTTCGCCGTTGGTTTTGTCAATAGAGAATAAGCAAAAATCAAGAATGTCAATCCAATGCGATCTTCGTTAGAACGATCACATTTTTGACGTGTCGAAAGGAGCAGCTATTATGAGTGCTTAAGCTTTCTTAAGCGGTGTAAGAAATACTTCACTCCAACCGATCTTCGTTGTATCTACACCACCTATATCCGTCCGAAAATGGAGTACAATTCGCATATATGTTCAGGAGCTTCGCAAATATATCTTCAGCTTCTAAACCGTGTCCAATGTCGTGCGTTAAAATTTATAGGGGACAGTAGGGTATCCAGCTCTATTGAAACCTTGGAGTGTCGTCGTGATGTAGGGTGTGTACCATTACTTTACCGTTACTTTCATGGTAAATGTTCATCTGAAGTAGCCAGCCTTATTCCTCCGGTTCAGGTATTTAGCAGAACTACTCGGCTTTCCAGAGGGGTATGTCGCGATTCCGTTCCAACGAACCACGCATTATCGTGGGAATTCGTTTTTTAGTCGCGTCATTAGATTGTGGAATAATCTCCCTGCAAATGTCTTCCCGCCCACTTACAGCGTCGAAACCTTTAAGCGAGGTGTAAACCGTCACTACTCCCTGTTTCACCCTTCCCACTAACTACATAAACAAAAAAAAAAAACAATAAAATAAATTTTGTTAGTGTCAGCATAACAAGCAACGGCACCTAAAACCATTCAAAAGCGGCGTTCGGTGACGCTGCCTGCCATGCAGACACAGCAAGTTTGCAGTGATGCATGAGAGCGGTCGACAATGGCGGTCAACGGCGTTGGTCGTTGACCGATGTCCCGCAGACGGAATAAAACTGCTTACTATGCCAAATAAAAGCAAAGAAAGAAAACTGTTTGTCTAAACATCCTCCGCCGCGTTGAGCTTCGGCTCATGAAGCTCAATACCACCTGTTGATGATGGCTGTCTTGGAAGCGTCTGTGGAGCCTTAGTTGGATGAGGTCTTCTGATCCATCTCCAGAGCATGGCAGAAATCACAAAAATCGATAGAAGGAAAGCAGAGTAGCCAATAGTCATATGATGTCGGCGATCGATTGTTATCTGTTTTGGTAATTCCAAAATACTGTTACTGGCTAGGTGATGTTGAAGAGCTTTGAGTTCTTGTAGCTGAGAGATGGTGTGGACAATGTGTTTCGTGTAAATTGTAACAGAATTACCCTTCAGTAAACAAGCTGGGTCTACAGTGGGGTTCTTGCTGCGTAAATCCATTCGTTAGCGGCTGCCATCTTGGTAAACGAGATGCTACCGTTTGTGCTTTGTACGGTACAATGTGAACTGCTTTGAATGTTGAGCAGTACAATCTTACATACGCAAAATTCTGATTCCCTGGTGAATAACCACTCAAAGGAAGGTGCACTTGAAATAGGATGTGATCCCTTGAGATACCCGTCGTTACTGTCATCAGCTGGTTCGGTATAACTTCATTAGATCCCTAGTTTGAACGGAGAAATGCAAATACGGATCTATGTAGGTGTTGTGTCCTCTAACTCCAGGGGAATCTCCTGACGGTCCTTGTCGCTGGGGGTCCTTCTCCGATAATTGAAATCACACCTTTTTGCGTTTGTCTTCTCTTTATTTTCTGACTCACTTTTCACACTGTACGCTTCACAATTCTGCGACTCTGACTTACTACTGACTACTACATTCCAGTCTTATTTATATATCTATACGCGGAAACTTAAACACTAAACAACAATACGCTAACTGAGGTCTTAGCACGTCCACCTTGTTGACTAATGCTAGCGAGAAAACACCGCCATGGTCGTCTTTGTCTGACAGTGACATCCTTTACTTCTGTGATGGTGCCGTACACATGTGATGGTGCCGTACACATGTGATGGGTCGGATTTGTTATTTCATGACTAATATTTTACTTATCTTAGTTTTGTTCCTTAATATTTACGGTGCAGTAAATGCGAGTATATACAGTACATACACATTTATGACTATGTATAACTTGCGTGCGTGACTATCAAACTAAAACCAATATATTTATCAAGTGAAACCATTACATTTTAGGTGAAAATATGGACACTTTTCGTTATTGTAGAGTATCAAAATTATGTGTTCTTAAAAATATTTTCCTAGTGCTTTTCATCTAGTTTCTTTTTTTTAATAAAATTTCCATTCACATTTCCCTTTTCTCCTCTTTTCTTTTAAAATTGTTCTTTATTTTTTATATATTTTTCAGAATGTTTTTTTCTTTTGTTCTTTTCGCCTTTTTTGTTTGAATTTTCTCCTCTTCAGTTTTTTTTACCCAAGAGTTTTTTTCAGTTTTTTCTCTTAAGTACAATTACTTCAACTATTTTTCTCCTATTGCCATCCACAACTAACACTTCTATTTAAATTAGTTTATGACTTCTATGTTACAATTAAAATTATTTAATTAACTTAATTTAATTTAATTCTTTAGCAAGTTGACTGGAAAAGTAAGTTTCAAATTCTATTTTACTTGCTCCCTTTTTTTTACAAATGGTATACTACACACTTGTGCATTTAACGTATTCATTACACGTAACGATAGACTGATTTGCGATGCCATATAATGTCATGGCGCCCTGACGAATTATCTATTCCAAAAGTATTGCAACTTGGACTTCTGACAAATAGGATTAGGTCCAAGTAGGAATATAATTGAATTAAAACTAAGTTTATATTCTTTCAAGTGTCCGGTTAGTTAAACAAAATTTCCTCTAAAACTGCATACTAAAACCGAAACCGTTTTGTGTTAATAAGGAAATTCCCGACGTACCTACTTAAGTGCCTTGAATATACTTTACCAGATGATTACGCTGAGCAATTATTTGCGGCGTCGCAGTTAATGGGATCCAACCCTCTCTTTTTCGTCGTCCTGGCAAATACGGAATTTCACGGCGCCCCACATACGACCGCCTTAAAATATACAAAAATATATGTTATTTTACGTTCGTTATTTTTCCCTATTTACTAACATCTGAATTCTTTTTTGTTTAACTATTGTATGTGTTGCGCGTGGTTTTCCGGTTCCAATTCACTGCGTCCGTGACTGTTTCTATTTTACTTGAATTGTACTGTTTAAGCAAATTGTTATGGAATGGCTCAACCCTGTTCTTAATTTTTATAACTGTCGTGACCGGAATTCTAATGCCTATCACCTCATATGGGCCTAACCATATCGGTGAACATTTGTTTTTCCTAGTTTGATTTTTTAGCATTACTTTATCTCCAGCTTTAGAAATTACTGGGTTTAGCCTGTCATCGTACTGCCTTTTGGCCGCTTCTTTTGCACGTTCCTGATTTTGCCTAACCATCTCATGGGCCCTTTGTATTTGGAATTTCTGGACCTTGATGGGATCGTCCGCGTTATAGAGTGGGCCACATTTTTTTCAAATTTGTTGGCATCTGCGCGTCGAATTCATACAATGTGCGAAAACGGGTCTGTTTGGTGGTTGTATGCGGAGTGTGATTATGCACGTGCATTGCCGCTGATAGCCATTGGTCCCAATTGAATCCGTCCTCTTTTGCAAAACTGCGCAAATACTCTGCCAATGGTCTATGGCTTCGTTCTAACGAACCATTGGCCTGTGGCTGGTACGGTGTTGTGTGTAACTTTTTAATTCTTAACAATTTACATGCATCGGAGAATAATTTGGGCTGAAGTTTGCACCGTTATCTGTTACTAGAATTCGTGGAATTCCGTATCGCGTTATCACTTAGTCGTAAAAGGCTCTGGCTACGGTGCTTGCTTCTGCGTCAGGAATAGCTGTGCACGCATACAGTCTCCGGTCTGTTAATACTAGGGGCATTTTCGTTAGTTTTGAACTTTTGTTCACCTGACATTTGGGACATGCTCTTACATATTCTTTTATTTGTTTTTGCATGCCTGGCCACCTGTATTCTTACCTTATGCGTAAATAGGTTTTCACCGCCCCTTGATGGCCTCCTAATGGTTTATCATGGAAATCTTTTATTATCGTCTCAATCTCTTTTGGGTCTTCTAGAATTATATTCCGTATTACCATTTTATTCCATCCTTGGACTCTCCGGTTCCACTGATGCGGAAATTTCCTGCGGCTTGTCGTTTCCTTGGGTTCTAATTTTTAGTTCTTTTGCCTTGGAACGCGTTTGGACTGCTGCAACCTCATTGTTATGTTGAGGTATTCTACTCAGACCGTCTGCATTTAAATTTTTCTTCCCGGATTTATATATAATTTCGAACTCGGATTCCGATAGTTTATGTCTAAACCTGTCTAGACGAGAAGTCTGATCCTTCAAATTCTCTATACCCTTCAAGGGTTGGTGGTCTGTCACTATCTTAAAAGGCCTGCCCAGAACATATGCTCTGAAATTTCGTGTAGCCCAGACAATAGTTTCGTGTAGCCCAGACAATAGTTTCGTGTAGCCAATGACAAATGGCATCGGTGGTCAACAGTAATTCCTTGCTAATATCTGGGTATGTCAATACTGGTGGTAAAATTATTGCTTGTTTTAACGTCTCGAAAGCCTTTTGGCAATCCTCGGACCATTTAAAAACTACATTCTTCCTCAATAGCTTATTAATAGGTAAAGCTATCGTCGCCATAATGTCTATGGATTTCCTATAATAATTTACTAAACCCAAAAATGCTTGCACCTCCTTCTTATTTCTAGGTGGCAAAATGTTCTTAACACATTCTACCTTCTGTGGGTCCGGCAGTGTACCATTTTCCGAACACTTATGACCTAAATACACGACTTCGCGCCGCAAAAACTGACATTTCCTAATATTTAATTTGATATCATCAATTCTTAAAGCTTCTAATACTTTCGCTAATCTAACCTCATGCTGCTCTAAATTACTACCATAAACTACAATATCATCTAAATATACAAAACAATCTATCCCTTGGAGACCTGTGAGGATGTGATTTATGATCCTCTGAAAGGTAGCAGGCGCGCCTGTTGACCCAAACGGCATTATCTTAAACTCAAAATGTCCCAATCTTGTGCTAAATGCAGTTTTTCCTATATCCCTCTTATCTACTAACACCTAATGATACCCACTAGCTAAATCTAAGTTCGTGAAATAACTACTATTACCTAATTGATCTAGAATCTCATCAATTCTTGGAATTGGAAAAACTTGTTTGATTGTGACTTCATTCAGTTTGCTGTAGTCCACTACTAGTCTCCATTTCTTTTCTCCGTTCTCACCACCTTTCTTGGGAACTATCAACAATGGAGAGTTCTAGGGAGAAGTACTTGGTCTCACTATTCCGTCATGTAAAAGTTTACCTACCTGTCTGTTCACTTCCTCCCTATGAGCCTGCGTGAGTCTCTACTGCCTCTGATTTATTGGAGCCTGTTCAGCCACCGTTGGAATTCAGTGTTTCAACACCGTTGTGCACGTTTATTAGACCTGTTGATGATTACAAATTATCACCTTCTAACAAAAATATATGAAACGTGGATCCCTTCCATCGATTCCATTTCCTCCGGATTTAGGGTGAGGT
The DNA here is from genome assembly GCA_922984085.1 of Sicus ferrugineus. Lineage (NCBI taxonomy): Eukaryota > Metazoa > Arthropoda > Insecta > Diptera > Conopidae > Sicus > Sicus ferrugineus. Next base: position 15,543,615 of record OV277349.1, read on the forward strand.
CTAATATTATTTATTTCCTCAAGGTCCCTAACCTTTACCTCCACATTTATCCCTTCTATCTCTCCCATTCTATTTATCATACTAGCACGGGGTGTTTCAAACTCATTGAAACTAGAACACCCTGGCCTAAAATCACTGTCTATTTCTTTATCTTTTTCCGTTGAATTCAGTATCGGAACGTAAACTACGTTCCCCTTTACTTTCGCTAAAGTCACCCCATATATACTTCCGGAACAATTTCCTGTTTATGAACTACTATTGCCGGAATATTGGTTCTAATCCTAACTGGAACTGCTCTAATAGTTCTTCCCATTACTTTCGAACTTTCATTATGTAAGATCTGATCCAGTTCTCCACTTGAATGCATAACCAGCGTCTCAATATGTTTCTTATTCTCATCCATAATGTTACTCGTTTGCTAACTGTGTTTATAATCGACCGATTCAAAAAGTGTCCCTACTAATTATGCCTTCCGCTGGCACCCCCTGTCCAAGTGGCACTAATTGTAGCTTTAAACAAAGGTGATTCATACCGCTAGGTTTGATCACTACCGAACCCTTCGTGGTTACGCATCCACCAAAAGCTCCATTAAGGGATTTAACGTCGTTAGTGTTTACCGTCAATGATCCACCCAACGCGCTCTCCTTTACCAGGCTCGTGTCTGCTCCAATATCTAGTAATAAGATGAGTTTTCCACTTTTTGTACCTTCACAAGATACTTCAATGAACACGTCATCTATAGCGTTTGGGCCACTCTTCTGCTAGTTCAATCCTGAATTAATTTGCCCCTTCTTCCCGTTGTATTCCGTTTTATATTAACGCCTTTACTTATCCCACTTTCTACCCTTGAAAAAAATTTTTCTAACATCTTTGTTACGTCTTTTTTCCATGAAATCAAGTTTGTATTATTGCTATTTAAAAAATGCTCAGTATAATTAAAAACTTTTATTTTTTTTTCTTTAACTACATCATTTATTATACCCAGAGACAATATGATTAAAACAAAAATTTGTGCAATGGTTTCACTTAAGCATGAAGTCAAAACTGCAAACGTATTCACTGACTCAACGGCCGTCGGCTTTACTGTTTGTTTGTTGTCAACTGCTTGTTTAACTCCAATTTCGCTTTCATCTTCACAGCCGTCAACTTCTTCCGGGAATGATTCAATACTTTCAACACTCCCGCCTGCACTATCGACTCGCCCGTGATCGACTTTCTCGCAACGATCAGAGGAGGACGGTTCAACAATCGTTTTCGATGTATGACTCGTCACCCGCATCATGTGTGGCCTCGAGTTACTTTAGGGTTCCCAGCTTAGTGGCCTTGGCTGGGCCACAGTAGTTTCCCAGCGTTGTTCCTTGATATCTCTTGACGGGGAAATTTATTGCTATCTGTCCTGTTTTTTCACAACGGAAACACCTGATATCATCTCTCCTGCTTCCGTTTCCTCCATTACTCGTATTCCATCTACCCTCATTAGATTGTGCCTGATGTCTACCACTACTCATTACTATTTCTTCTCTGATCACCTACCTGACGTTTGGCTAACTTTCCTCTCGCCGGCTGCCCCCGTGACTGACAAACGTTCCCAACGTTCCCATGAAACCTTTGCTTTATACACGCAAAAAGTCACCTATTTAGGAATCCGATATTTCCCTCCTTGCGAGTTCACATCCTTCAACAAATTTATATACTTCGTTCCTCAACTCAGGCGAACGGGCACCTGAGAAAAACGGTACTAATCTGTTTATATTTTTTTATATTCTTTCTATACTCATTTTTAAGCCTGTTCCACTCCTGATGAGCTTTAAACCTGTTGCAGGTAGTGAAGGTCCAATCGGATATTTGTGCGGCAAGGTCTTATCTGCTAACAATTCTTCTTGTCGAAGGAGCCTATTTTCTTCATTTAACTTCTCTCTTCTCTTCTGAGCCTTTTCTAAGGAGTTAAAACTTGCTTTTTGGTTTAAAACTGTAGAGAGCAAATTTCCCGAAACTAACTTTTTCTCAATCAACCTCCTTAATCTAATATTATCCTCTTCTACTTCTTTCACTAAAACCGCCTCTAATTCTCTGTCTGGCAAATAGTTGTCGTATCCATTTTTCAAGGCGCGAAATTCAGCTTTCCACCTCTCTAATTCTTTTAGCGGACTTTTATTTTTATGTGCTATAAAATTGAGCAACTCCGAAATATCCATAAAGTAACAAAAATTCTCAACTAATTCAATTCTGTAAGGAACACAACAAAAAATAAAAAGACCACGCTTGCAATTCTGCAAGCACTGTGGGTCTGACGGGCAAATGAGCAAAAACAATCAAATAAAAAAACCCAGCAACGTTTTGCGCTGAAATCCGACCTCAAACAAGCGTAAGCGCCACCGCCACTCTTGAGTTTCGCGTCACGATTTAATTGTAGACACAGACATTGTAGACATTGCAATTGTAGACATTGTAGAAATTATTCCGTCTTACAATTCCCCAACAATTTTTTAATTTGTACAACAAATTATTGTTAGCAATTATAATAATCCTTCTATAGCCAGACTCAGCCACAGGATTACGGGTAAAGGAGTCTTGCCCAGGATTATTTATGTGGGCTAGTATTAATTTTTATTTTCCCTCATTAACTATTATAAAAATTTCTTTTCTTTTCTTTATTAAAACTTTAATTATTTTGCTATTAACCTTCTATTCCTTTACTTTTCACTTCAAAATTTTAATTCTCAACCACTCTATTTTTTTCTTACTATTGATATTAATACAAACTCACCTGTGCGAACGATTTTCGGCTCGTTCAATAAAAGGTTGCGTCAATAATGTTGTGTTCTCTAACTCCAGGAGAATCTTCTGACGGCCCTAGTCGCGGGGGGTCCTTGTCCGATAATTAAAATCACACCTCTTTGCGTTTGTCTTCTCTTTATTTTCTGACTCACTTTTTACACTGTACGCTTCACAATTCTGCGACTCTGACTAACTAATGCTACTACATTCCAGTCTTATTTATATATCTGTACGCGGAAACTTAAACACGGAAACAACAACGGGTCGGACGGGTCTTTTACGCTGCAGCGGAGACGGGTCAACACCTGAGCGCAATAAAGTGGGTCACTAGTTCCACAGCCAACAAACGCAATACCGCTTCACCAGCAGCTAGCGCGCGCTCGATGAATTGGCCTTAAAACAAATTGCAATGCGGAATTAAACGCTTAGTGCGATGGAATTAAACGCTTAGTGCGATATATTATGGTCGAATGTATTCCGCAGAAGCAGAGACCCACAACATAGTTTTTGATGGTCACCATCTCTTAGGCCAGTTGGTCGGGTGTCAGGATTAACGGGTAAATTTTGCCATGATGAATATCTGTAAGTACATCCAAAATTAGGGCTTGGACTTGTTGCATATTCACTCTTATAATTGACAGTTCTACGGCCAGAAATATAAATGTTTTACACACCTTTATTCGTAAAGATTCTTCTTTGTTTGCTAGAATTACTATATATCCTTTAATTTATCTAATTCGTTATCGATTTTTGTAAATTTTTTGTTGATGTTGACTTGATCTGTCTTAACGATATTGATGGTAGAATTTATGATTGAAGTTTGATTTTTAAGAAATTTTATGATGTGGTCTTCATGTGGATGGTAGAATTTATGATTGAAGTTTGATTTTTAAGAAACTTTAAGATGTGGTCTTCATTTTGACTGATGTACTGAATTGTTGTTTACATTTGCTCTGCGTACTTGGAATCTAGTAACCCAAATAGAGAATGCGCAATATTATCGACTATGTCAATTGCAGCTCTCCTTTGTCGCCTTGGTAAGATTAAATTGCTGTCTAATTGAACTTGATTTCGAGTTTCAGTGAATTGTTTGACCAACATACTGCAGCCGGCCTGAGTGTGCATTTTTTTGCACAAACTATCAAGTGTAAGAATCCTCTTTTGATACCTTTCTAAATTACCCTTTAGAGGTTGAAAATCGTAATAGGTGATCAGCTTCAATTCGGCCATGATTTAGTTGATGTTTCCGATGCCTTCGAAATGCAAGTTTTGCTATCAGCATTGAAAGAGTGATCGGTGACGCCACTGCCAGGGGTAACAGAAGAACGAGGGCCAGCATTACCAACTTGACAGATGGAATTGATTTTGATCGTTTTGCTGGGACTTCATCTGCCTTGTCCTTATCGTGATGTTCAATATTATCATACCTTATCGTGAAGATCAATATTAGCAATGTCGAGTGGCAACAAGGCTAGTTTGTGTATGGGACGTTTCCATATTCCTCTTGAAGTTTTTATTTCTGCAACTCTGCCCATATTGTCATCACACGTATAAATTTTAACAATTCTCCCCAAAGGCCATTCTAATGATGGATTATTGTCTTCTTTTATCACAACCAATCTGTTCACTTCATATTTTGGCATGGACCTTTCCATCGAGACCTTTGTTGGAGCTCACATAAATATTCTCGTGACCAGGGATTCCAAAATTTCTTTTTGATTTGTGTGATGAGTTACCAGCGTTTTCCCAAACTAGCCCTTGTATGACTTGCCCGTGCATCGACCTGTGATGTTAATAGCTCTCCTATGAGGAACTGCCCTGATGTTAATGCTGCCAAGTCTTTCGGGTCTGATGAAATCTCAGTTGGTGGTCTGGAGTTAAGAACGGCTTCAATTTCGATTACTGTGGTTTCTAGTTCTTCATACGTTAGGGAAGTCTTTGACACGCCTTTAACAAGTAATCCCTTTGCAGATTTTATGCGGCTTCCCATAAACGACTAAAGGGAGGAGGCATTGTAGGTATGATTTTGAAATTAATACCCTTTTTAGTGCAGACATGGCTTTTGGAAAATTTTGAAATATATGTAGAGAATGTTGGAAAGATAAATATGGATTTATGGTAATCAACAAAGACGATTCGATTGATGAAGGACGTTATAAAAAGGCTTTGATATCTACATCCAACTATAAATGAAAGCACCCTTTCATACTAGTATGTAAACAGCCTTTGAACTGATCTGATCTGATAGCTTATACACCTGATTTTGACAACTGACTATTACATCTGATTGAAGACACTTTTGGTGCTGAAAGATGAATATTAAACTATTAAAGGAACTTGTAAAAACTAGACGAGAACTGAAAGAAAAATTGAGGGCTATAAAGTTGTAAGGCCAAGTTTTCCTTTGTCATTAATATAGGAATTATTACTAATGGGGGAGCAACGGCTGACTCTGTGCCAGCAAAAAAGTACAGAAGTGTCTCCGGGTGTTTAACGTGAGCGCCTGCCAAGACTGGCTTAAGCTCATGGTGTGCCATCACACATGGGGTTGAAGTCTATGCGTCAAACCCTTGAATAGGTACCTGGTACCAGTCCGCGGGAACCAATTCGAGTTCTTACGTAGAGGACAAGCACTCCCTCTTGGTGAGGGGTCGAGGCCTTTCTAACACCTCTGCCGTTCTATGGGTCACGGCACCCGGTTGCAATGCAACTCCACACCGAGCTATAAAAGAATAGCTCTGCCCGCGTACGTTTGGGCGTCAACCACAGCCCCCACGATGCTCCCACTAGGGGTCCTTCCAACAATGCCCAGGCTGAGCGTGAGCGAACACGCTACAGGGGCTCCTGATCCCCGTGGTACCAGACAAAGCCTCTGGTCAGACTTCGTAGTCAAGACTACTACCAGTTGGGCTCCTTACAGCCCGGGACCGGTCGCCCAAAAGTTTTTAAGTCCAGCTGTGGATAGAACTTGGTGCAGACAGAAACTGCCCACACCAAACGTGAAAACAGTCTAAAGACATGTGTATGGACATGTCTTCCTCACTGCGGGAGCGAGGCCTATCCGTACCTCTTCCACTCAGACAGGGAGCGGCACCTAAGACGGGGCTTAACCCCAATTTAGCTGGACCCCCAACAAGATGTCAAAATCTTTGATTCCGGGGTGAGGCGTTGAGACCAACCTCAGCACCCCCCGAAACCCGTGGTACCAGATAACCTCTGGTCAGGCTTCGTAACGGTGTTACTACCGGTGAGCTCCATACCGCTCGGGGACCGGTGGCCCCAGGAGAGACGGACACCAGGAACGCAACACCAGTGCAGCACAACAGCTCTGTCCTCCCGAAGGACGACAGTTAGGCTGGCACACACATATCATGCACACTTCATTCAGCACAACCAGCACATACATCGCCATCCAACCCCAGCCAACACACACACACAATCACCTACAACTTACCTATTCATACAACCCATACGCCACATACACAAGACCACCCACGCACAAAATTGGGCAGCTAACCTACCCTCGCACGACGCTCCACGAACACTCTACCGGCGAACCGGTCCAGACATTCCAGTTGCTCTGATGTGGAGAGAGCCTCACTCACACAGAACCCCTGGTCAGTCCAACTAATACCCATAGCCCCCAAATCCCTAAAGTCGGAGTACAACGGGCAGACACACAAGACATGCAGCCAATCGTCAATCTCAGCTCCACAGTCACAAGCTTCTGAAGCCGTGAGGCATCTCTTAAACAAAAATGCATTAAGAGAGCCATGGCCAGTTAGCAAGCCCAAGCTCGGACTGAAGCCAAACCAAGGATGACTTGCAGCAAATGTGACGTCCCGAATGTACTCATACGTCGTCCTACCCTTTTACACATTTATTCAAGAACGCTTTGCGCTCTATCACACTAAGCCTCTCCACATCACTCTCAAACCATTCATGCTGCGGCAATGGTAATCCCCTCCTGCATCTGAAGATGGCCGCACGACGGACCACCTCCAAGTCAAGAGGGGCAAACCCCATTAATACCTGTAGGGCCTCCGTGGAGACCGTACGGCATACTGGCAGGCATGCAGCAAGAATAACCCTCTGGCATGCCAGAATCTTGCGATACCCAGCAGCAGACGTTACCACATCGCACCAGACCGACGCACCAAAGGTTGCACACGCAAGAAGCCTAAGCAAAAAAGTACAGTAACCTTATTACTGAACTATTGCTGTAAACATTTATTTTGACACCAAAATCATTTCGGGTAACGGCTACAAATTGCAGAGCCCGCGCCACAAAAACGCAAATTCCGCTTCACAAGCGAAAGTACAGTAAGGACTTCCAAGGCCAAAGTCGCCAGACCAGTTTTTCTGTTTGTACTCTCGCTTGTGAAAGCAGAGTGGAGTTTGGAATTCTACAGTAACCCAACAGGAAATACCAAAAACTACTCACCCAATACGCAAAAGTAATAGCAGCGACTAGTAAATTTTTGTCTAGTTGCCGATACTGAAGAGACAACGAGTTGTTAAAATTCTGCAGATTGAAATTAAAATTCCCTCGATCCCAAAGCAACAGCGCAGAAAAGCAAACATATTTGGGGGCAATTTTACGAGAAAAATAAAATAAATACATTGGAGAATTTTCCGAAATTGTTTTCTGTGCGTTTCCTTGCCCAGTATATTTTTCGTATTGCGTTAGCACCCTTCGTCGCCTCTAAGCGAACCCAAGCAACACAATGGCCGCGCTCGCGTGGTTCATCAGAATAGCCAATGCCCTGCTTGAGTTTGAAGTGGACTTCGCCAAAACGCCCACCACGGACCACACGGTTTACACATTCGATCTTCAACGGGAAGAAATCAGATTACACTGGCTGCTAATTAAAAGCGCCTTTGAGAAGGTGCTCGCAGAGTTAGGCTTGACAAAGGACAAAGACGAATTAGAAGGCGTAAAGGAAAAGCGACGCCAATGCTATGCCGTATATTTGCGTTGCGCGGGGAAAAATTGAAGAAATGGCTCAATCCGCAGCGACCCCTCTGGTTTCACCGCCCCTTTCTTCTGCTTAAGCTAAAATGCCAGCATCGTGTTCCAGGGCGATTATATCTCGTGGCCCTCTTTTCGGGATACGTTCACGGCACTTTACATCCAGAATTCTAGAATTGCGCCGGTTGAGAAACTTTTTCATCTCAACCAGAAGACGAAGGGAGAGGCGAAAGAAATCGTCGAAAAGTCCTCAACTCACGAATTAAGGTTTCGCCCAAGCGTGGAAAAATCTTTCCGATCGGTACGAGAATAAAAGAGTACTCGTAAACGCGCATTTCAAAAGTCTGTCTGGACTGTCCCCCATTAGCAAAGAAACCGGTAGCACTATTAAGAATCTCCAGCGCGAGTTAAATAATATTCTTGCAGCACTCGCGCTACAAGGGATTGACACATCGCAGTGGGACGCAATAATTGTCCATAATTATTGAATACATATCTTTGCCTTTATTGTGACGGGTGCCAGGATTCCAAGTGGATCAAAAACTTTTGCTAGTTCTGAGCACACAATTCTCTTTGTGACCCTTGTACCTTGACTTACGGTAGCCTTGATGCGGAAAACGTCTGATTTTGGATTCCAGGTCAGGCCTAATGTAGTTTTGTTGTGCTACTGTCTGGCTTGAGTACGCAATGGTGAGAAATTACAAAATTTTGCGATAGTATTTTGTCAGCCTTGATTTCTGTTATGTGTTCAAGTTTTTCCTACTCTTCCATAAAGTCGATATATTGCCTTCGAAGGGTGTCATCCTTAGCGAAACGTCGTTCTAATGCCAGGAACCTACTTAATACCAACTCTTGAGAATTGCCAAGCAAGGACGTATCTTGTGCAAATGGAAGTCGTACTGCATAACGTCCTTCTTGATTCCGAGTCGTATTTTGTGTGAAGTGTGTTTCGCGCCGTGTTTCGGCTTGTGTCAGGCTAGTTTCTGACTCACAGATTTCCTCTAATCTCCAAAATCTTTCAATGAGACCTTCCACCTGTTTCTCGCTATCACTGCATATTCCACATGTGGCGATAGAGTCAACGCAGGTGTTAACCTTACCTGATATTACCCAACCTAATATAGTGTACTGTCACTCAGTTTCAAGCTTAATTTGTCCAATGGCGAGTAATGGGAAATAAAACTCTGCGTCTAGCAGAACGTCCACCTTATCAGAGCGTGCAAAATCTGGGTATGCTAACCATATGTTTTTCGGTATTTTCCATGTGGAGATATTCAGTGTCTGCATTGGCTGGTTGGAGATAATACTTGGTAGGAAAAGGTCTTCGAGAGGTGATGAATAATCGTTGATTCTTGATACAATTTTTGCGGAAATTAGCTTGTGACATCTTAAAGCTGCCAACTCGGATCCGGTTTTTCCTTTGTCTTAGTCAGCTCAACTATTTGCTTCCTGACGTCTTCTTCAAGCTGTAAGTATCCTTTAGAGTCATAACCGTCTTTTGCTGGATCAATGCTGTACTCCCAAATAAGGAAATGTAATTCCACGATCTGCGGCCAAAGATGGCGAATATTATCCAATTTGACTTCGTAATACTCGCGGGGTTGAACTTCATTCGTTTCATCGGCCAACAGTTGCCTTAACGAAATTGTCATCCCCTGTTAACGAAGAATAATCCTTGCAATTTGTAGGTCGTCAGCTTTACTAATCGCCACTGAAGGATACAGTTGTTCGGTACCAGTTTGATCAGAGGATGTGGAGTGTGTTGGTGGGACAAGTGTTTTAACCGATTAAGGCTTTTGAGGCTCCGAAGCTGCTCGAACTTCCAAATCGGCCCAATACTTGACCTCCTGAGTGAACTCCTGATTATGGCTTTTGGCTAATTCCGTGATCCTATCGTAAAATCCACTTAAAAAGTACTCATATTCAAGTGGATTATCGCAAAAAGTACTGAGAGTTGAATCTTGTTCCTCGAATGCTTCATACAGCATTCTGCTGTGCAGTTTGTCGAGCTTCTTCTGATGGTATGCCTGAGACGTCTTGCTACCTGATGAATTCTTCTTGAAATTGGATATGAGTCGCTGAAGTTGTCCCCCAATCTCAGCTTGATCCTTGACATTCGCTATTGGTTTTGTCAATGGAGAATACGCAAAAATAAAGAATCCAAGCAAGAACTTTTCTTTAACAGGATCTTGATCCTTGACGAAGTGATCAGTTGATCACGTTGTGGTACCAAAAATGTTCAAAGACTGTTTCATTCTAAAATTACAGCTATAGAATCGGCACATGAACGTGTGTAAGAGTGAGACAGAAGATGTGAGATCCAGGAATTTTTCATGGAACTTCTTGGTGGGATTTTTTAATGCGAATTTTTCAGAGGATTTTAGCAGGTGGCAACCACTGCGGCTGGCGGACGGACAGACCGGTCGGTCGGACAGACGGTCGATGTGGAGAGGGGAGAGAAAAAAATTTAAAGGCTGTGTGTATTGGGAGAGCATACGTGGCAGGATGCTTGATGGGTGGGTGAGAATAATGAATAAGAAGTGTGAGTGTGAGGGTGTGATTTTTGCTTTATTCGTTTTGTTTATTAGAGAAGCGAACTGTGCCCTGTGTGGCATAGGTTAACTGGTTGGTTTGTCAGTGGAGTTATTTTTAGGAAATTTAAAGTATGCTGTTATTGTATTTTTGATGTTTGCATTCTACAGAGCTGTGTGAACGAGCGCGGACGCAGGTAGCGGCAGCCTAAGCAGTGGCTGCGTTTGCAAAGGCTGCCTAAGCAGTGGCTGGCTAAGCAGAGATATGTTGTAGTTGTTGTTTATTAAATTGCTTCGCTTTTTAGACGCTGCCCCAGAAGTGTAGTAGACTTTAATGTAAACATAAAGTGAACGGATCGAAGTGTGGCTGTGCGTGCATGGTCTGATGCGCGGAAATGTGGCTTCGCATCCATGGTCTTATGTTATTTTAAGAAATGTGAATCCCGACCTTGTCTAGAAACTTGGCTTGAATTTGGAAGGAATTAATTAATGTAAATATTTTCAAAAAATTTATGTATAGTAATATGCCGTTTAACTTGCATGGGGGGTATGATGTGTTCAAAACGTTTAAGAGAGCAGATTTTTCCTGTTTTTTTCGTATATTTTTTTGGAATATTTTTTTTAAATATTTAGGGTTAATTTATAAGAAATATGTCATGTACAATGATCATGAGGGAGCAGACATGACTTTTGGAAAATTTGTAAATATTTTTAGAGAAAGTTGAAAAGATAAATATGGATTTCTGGTAATCAACAAAGGCGATGCGTTTGATGATGGTCGTCTTTAAAAAGGCTTTTGTTTCTGTGTTCTCCTCGAGCGCGTGGGATGGCTCGAAGAGTCAAGAAATTGGGGGTGGTCTCCGAGCTCGTGGGGATCCGGCTCGAAGGACCAAATGTTTCTGTGTTCTCCTCGAGCGCGTGGGATGGCTCGAAGAGTCAAGAAATTGGGGGTGGTCTCCGAGCTCGTGGGGATCGGGCTCGAAGGACCAAATGTTTCTGTCGATCTCCGAGCGCGTGGGATGGCTCGAAGATCCAAGATGGGAGGGGGAATAAAGATAATAAAGCTACTCACTTGTTTGGCTTCGTTGGTTGGCGGCTGCGCGTTTCTCTCCCGATAGATGAATTGGGAATCGTGTTCGTCGTCACTCGAAAAGATGAGGAGTGATGGGGTTGAGGTTGTTCACTCGTTTGGGTTTCTGTTCGTCGTCACTCGAAAAGATGATGGGTGATGGGGTTGAGGTTGTTCACTCGTTTGGGTTTCACTCCGCGTGTACTTAGTTGCTAGTACTTAGTTGTTAGTACTTAGTCGCCGACACTCGAAAAGAGAATGAAGCCGGGGTTCCTCCCGGAACCACCGCCATCTACCTGTGAACGAGAAGAAAGAGAGAACGGAACGAGACGGAATGGGGTCCGCTCGAGCCGTGTTCAGCGGGGTTGCTGATGGATTTGTGTGGGATTTGTCGCCACGGGAAAAGCGACGGGAGACGGTGGGTTTTTCGCGTGAACATCCCGCCCGCCTTGCAGTACTGCAACTTTGCACAGGTTAGAGACGCACGAAGAGGGGTTCCTCGCTTTAGCCGCGGATACCTGAGGGTTTTAGGGTTTAACCATCAGGTTGGTCAGGGACTCCGCGGGGGGGGAGTGACCAGCAGATTGGGCTGCATCCGCGGAACTAAAGTGCGCTGCACGGGGCGGCAACGCATACGTCCCCACCTTACGTGCAGACGCTGGCTGAAAAGATAAGATATGAGTAAAAGTTGTTTAGGGGGATTCGCTGGGGTGCGAAAAGCTCGCAGTCGGTGACGCCTCAGAGGGGAGCAGTACCATTTTGCTAATGGGTCGTGTTATGGTTCCTTGTTCGGTTCGGACGTCCGCGACGCGTGTTCTATCGTCAGAACCGGGATAAACATGAACTATACGACCGAGTCTCCATTTTGTTGGGGGGAGGTTGTCATCTCGTAAGACAACCAGGTCGTTAATTTTTAAATTAGTTTGGGGGAACTTCCATTTGCTGCGTTTGTGGAGTTCGGTGAGATATTCGTTTTTCCACCGGGAACAAAATTGCTGATAGACAGCTCTGACCTTCTGCCATCGATTCACAATTCTGGGTGGAGATTGTAATATTTCGGGTTCTGCCGGAGCCAAGAGCGGGCCGCCGACTAGAAAATGTCCTGGGGTTAGGGGTTGCAGGTCCGAAGGATCTTCTGACATGCTATTAAGGGGTCTGGAGTTCAAGCAAGCTTCGATTTTGGAGAGTATGGTGGAAAACTCTTCAAATGTGAAGCGGAGATCGCCAGCGAATCTGCGGAAGTGGAGTTTGAAGCTTTTTACTCCAGCTTCCCAGAGTCCGCCCATGTGCGGAGCGGCAGCGGGAATGAAATGCCATCGCAGGCGTTGATGAGCGTATTGGGAGGCAATAGCGTCCTGAGTGTGTTGAATTACTGATTCCCATTCTCGTCGGAGGGTCTTCGCTGCTCCGACGAAATTTCGTCCGTTGTCGGAGTACAAATCAGAGGGACATCCTCGGCGAGCGCTGAATCGTCCAAAGGCAGCGAGAAATGTCGGGGTTGACAAATCGCTGGCAGCTTCGAGGTGTATGGCCTTCGTCGCAAAGCACACGAAGACGCAAACGTAGCCTTTGGTGATGAGGCAGGCTCTTCCAGTGTAGTTCTTGATGTCGAACGGTCCAGCGAAGTCCAAACCGGTGGCAGCAAAGGGGCGAGAGAGTGTGGTGCGCTCGGGGGGTAGAGCGGCCATAAGTTGGGTGCGTACTTGCTTCTTTTGGAGCAAGCAAGGCTTGCAATTATGAATTGTGGCTTTAATCATGTTTTGAGCCTTGGGTATCCAGTACCGCGTGCGGAGCAAGCGTAGCATCAGCTGGTTTCCACCGTGTAAACTGATGTTGTGGATAAACCGAACCAAAAGGCGGGTGAAGACGCAATTGTAGGGGAGCAAAATAGGGTGGCGTTCATCGTACGAGAGAGATGGACAAGAGATTAACCGTCCGCTCACGCGGAGGAGTCCATCGTGTGAGAGAAATGGGTTAAGCGAGAGAATCGGACTCTTGCGCTTAAGAGTTTGTTGCATTTCAAGACAATGATATTCGTCGTTGAAATGAACTTTTTGCGCGACACTGATGAGCCGCGTCTGAACGGCTTGAATCTCATCGGAGTCGATGAGAGTAGTTTCGCGCCGAAAATGAGGGCGGTAATGGGGGTGCGTATGCTGCAGAAACCGAAGAGCATACGCCAATACGCGAAGGGCTCGCGGGAAAGAAGAGAATCTTTCCAAGGGGTCCTCATATTGGTGGTAATAGGTGAAATTGGTTTTGATGGGCTTGGCCTCCAACTCAGTTTCGAACTCGTGGGGGGCAGTGTAGTGAGGCCACTGCGTCCTCGCTTGCCGCAGCCATGCAGGTCCTTGCCACCAGAGCGGGGTGTGAAGCAAATCCAGCGGATACATGCCTCTGCTGGCAAGATCCGCTGGATTGCTCTCCGAGTCGACGTGGTACCAGTGAGTGTGGTCCGCCACCTCGACAATTTTCGCGACACGGTTGGCGACGAACGTCGTCCATGTGCAGGGTGGTCGTTTCAACCACGCCAGCACTATAGTCGAGTCGGTCCAACAGTGAAGGTCATACTGTGGAAAGTCGAGATGGGGAACGATTGCGTCAATCATATCGACAAGGAGAGCAGCTCCGCAGAGTTCCAATCGAGGGATCGATATGGTTTTGATTGGGGCGACCTTCGTTTTGGCAAAGAGCAAGGAAGTCGAAGTGCTGCCTGAGTTACGAGTGAGCACGTAGATCACGCCAGCGTATGCTTTCTCGGAAGCATCGCAAAAAGCATGAATTTCCACGGTGCTGCCTGGGGTGAAGTGAATCCATCGGGGTATTTTGAGGAGATTGATATGGGGGTAACATTGGACGAATTGAAGCCAACGTTGTAAAGTGATGGGAGTGAGTGGGTCGTCCCATCCGATGCCGTCCAGCCAGAGTTGTTGCATGATGGTTTTTGCAATGACAATGATTGGAGCAAGCCATCCTGCCGGGTCAAACAGTTTTGCAATCCGAGATAACACCTCGCGCTTAGTATACGTGGGAGAGATGTCAAAGGGTTTTGACTCTATGTTGAAATGATCAGTTTTGGCATTCCAACGGAGGCCGAGAGTTTTGGTATTGCTACCATCTTCTAATTCAAGAAAGTCTTTGTTTAAGAGATCTTGTGGTGGGATCCCAATTAGAAGAGCGGGGTGGTTTGCTGTCCATTTTCGGAGCGTGAAGCCGGCCGAGTGAAGAGCGGCAGACAGTTGATGTCGGGTGCGAAGCGCGACATCAATGTCATGAGCGCCACATAACGCGTCATCCACGTACATGGAGTTCTTAAGAATCGGAGCAGCAAGGGGGTATTTTTTCTCGACATCCTTTGCCAATTGATGTAGAGTACGTATGGCCAGATAGGGAGCACAATTGACGCCAAACGTGACCGTTTGGAGTTCGAAATCTTGCACATCGTCGTGTGAAGAGTTTCGGAAGAGGATTCGCTGGTAGCGCGAATGCTGGGGATTGATGCGGATTTGGCGATACATTTTTTCAATGTCGCCATTGAAAACGTATTTATAAAGTCGCCATTGGATAATGAGAATGTCAAATCCGATTGCAGGGCCGGCCCAGGATAGAGGACATCGTTCAGGCTGAGACCGTTGGAGGAGGGGCAGGAGGCGTTGAACACAACACGCACCTTGGTTGTGCTGCTGTCGGGTTTGAGAACAGCGTGATGGGGTAGGTAGTAGTTGTCGGAACCGGAAGGGTTCTGGGAGGGGTGGATCTGTGTCATATGATGCAGATCCGAGTACTCTCGAATCACGGAGTCATATGTTTCTTTAAAACTGGGGGTCTTCAACAATCTCGTTTCGTTTCGGAGAAACTGTTTGAGAGCAATCTCTCTGGATTTCCCGATCTTTATTGAAGAGGGGAAACCTTCCTTGAAGGGCAGTGAAACCATATATCGGCCATCGGGGCGCCTCTGAGTGGTATTTGAATATAAGTCCTCGCAGCGTTGTTCACCCGGGGTGGGTATCCGTCTAGTTTGGACTTCTTCAAGCTCCCAGAATCGCGATAGTTGCTGATCCATGGAGACTTCGGTGAAGAAAGAGACTCGTGTGGTAATCGAGGGAGCGGGTAAATCCTGCTTAAGTGGACCTGTGAGAATCCACCCGAAGATGGTCTCTTGAGCGACCAGAGAATCAACGATGTTGCGTTTAATTCCATCGCGCAAAATGAGGGGGTAGATGTCGGCTCCAATAAGCATATCAATCTGATCACTGCGGTAGAAGTTCTCATCGGCTAAGGGTAGCGCGCGAAGAGATTCACAGCGTGAAGTATCGAGAGAGCAAACCGGGAGATTGCCGGTTAACTTGGGGAGCACAAGCGCGCAAGCTTGAAGGTGAGTCCCAGGAGCTCGAGGTGAGCCAATCTGGAAATTACAAAATTTCGAAACCTGAGCGGTAATCGTTTGATTGACACTCGCCACTTGGGCCTGGATGGCCTTCGCTGGGAGTTTCAATCGCTTCTGGATACGTTCGGTTAAGAAGGTGGCTTCAGAGCCGGGGTCAATGAGCGCACGCGCTGTGTATGGCTCACCGCGATGGTAAATATGAATCATCGCAGTGGCGAGCAACACCTGCTTCGGTCGCGAGGTGAAGCACGTCAATACGTTGGATGTTGAGGGGGCTTCAGTGGACTGTATATTAGGGGTAGAGGTAGAGGGGGTCGCTCGAGAGTGCGACGGAAGGTTCGACGAGCGATTATGCGTATGAGCATTTGAACCGCGATGAGGGGGGTTTTTACGAAGCGAGGTATTATGGGGAGAGTCCGAATGAGAGTTCGGTTGGGGGGCCGAGGCCTCCTCGCGATGTAATAGTGTGTGATGTCGCTGATTGCACGACATACACGTGAACGCACTTTTACACTCTTTTACGTGATGTGAGTGCGCCAAGCAGTTGGAACAAAAATGAATTCGTTGAACTGTCGCCCAACGAGAGTCCACATTCATTGCCAGAAACCGCGGGCATCTGCGGAGCGTGTGCGGTTGATCAGTGCATAATCTGCAGCTGGCCGAAACCATATTAGCCTGGAACGTATTCACAGGCTTTGGGTTGGGGGGAGCGCGCGTAGAGGTAGGCGACGCTTTTTTAGGGGGGTTGACGGACTTCCGGATATCGTCAACAGTTTCCAAAGTTTGGAAATGGGAGGTGAGAAAGGCGTCCATTTCGCGCCATCTTGGGATTTCGCGTTTGAGAGTGATAGATTGTTCCCATAACGAGAGGGTGTGTTCGGGGAGGCGAGTTGAGCAGAGATGCACAATAATTGCGTCCCAGCTGTTCACATCGACATCATGCAAAGTGAGAGCTGAGAGGCAGTTATTAATCTCTCGTTGGAGACGTTTAATGGCCACTCCCGATTCTTTGGTAATTGGGGTTAAATTGAATAACGTTCGGAGTTGAACGTTAACAAGAATTCGCTTATTCTCGAAGCGATCGGTGAGGTTCCGCCAAGCTTGCTCAAAACCGGCGTCGGTGAGGGGGGATTTTTGAACTATTTCTTTTGCTTCACCTCGTGTCTTTTGGTTGAGGTGAAACAACTTTTCGATGGGGGATAACCGATTGTTGCGGATGTAGAGAGCTGAAAACATGTCGCGAAAAGTTTGCCATGATTCGTAATCGCCGTTAAAAATCGCGGTGTCACATGGAGGTAAGCTAATATTATGGCCGGAGAGATTCGAGTGGACTGTTGCCTCCAGTGCAGAGGCATGGGATAACGAGGATGGCGAAGTTGGGGAGGGTAGGGGGGCAGCGAGATGCTGCAGCTCGCTGATCTTGGCGGAGAAACGTACATAGATCTGGTAACTGCGTCGGTACTGGCTTTTCACGACAGTTACCTCCGCGGATTTGGGATCGTCGATTGCTAATGGATTCGCTGCCATGATGGTGGATTCCAAGCATGCGTTGTATGCTCGTTTCAAATCGGACCAGACCGCCTTCAGTTCCTCACGATGGGTGTCCAAGGTGGGTGCCGAATGTTCACGTTCCGGGATGTCGTTGAATTCCTTCTCGAACTCCTCCAGTGTTTCAGTCACGCTGATGAATTTCGTAAGGGGATCCATGGTAACCGAATCACTCGTGCGAGAAATTGTATTTGTATACAAAAAGTTTTATTGTTTATTTATTTTTGGGGGGGGTTATTAATAATAATAATTTATTATTAAATGATTTGTGATGGTTTAACACCGTGGGGGGGGGGGGGGTATGCCGAACGAAAAACTCAAAACACTTGTGTTAAAAGAGTGGCACACAAAAAAAAATAAAAATGAGAAAAACCACTAATGAAGCATAATATAATGCTTGTTTATTTTATTTTATTTTGGGGGTAACAATTTTCGGGGTTAATTGTATATTACTGTGAGAAAGTAATTTAATTCAAAACTAGTCGAAGTAGTTTAAAATTAACTACTTCAACTACTTCTGCAAACGCCGTGTCCAACCGGGTAGCCGCTGCTTGTGCGCTGCCCGCACGATGTCACCGACGCTTGCTGCGGATAAAGCACAAAGCAACTCCGCAAAACGAGAGAGTAGTGCTTGCGCCTGTGAAAAGGTGGTGGTTTTTGGTGCGCTGAGAATTCCACGCTGGAGCTGCAGGTTTTTTTGTACACTTTTGGGGCCAACGGCAACTCTCGATACCGCTACGAGAATGAACCGTTGGTAATATTCTTTTTCAAAAAATCAAATTTCAAAGTTTTCGATTTGGGAATATTAAATTGATGTACAACATGGGATGGTTGCACATACAATTTAATATAAAAGAACGATATTTTTGTTCTTTTGGGGAGATCACAAATGAATGCTGCGCGACGCCGAACCGAAACAAGGGGTTTACACTTAATATTATAATTTTAATATTATAATTTTATATAATATAATTGTAATAGGGGGGAGAGGGGGTTTTGCCGGCGTAAAATCCGGCTCGAATGGACCAAATGTTTCTGTGTTCTCCTCGAGCGCGTGGGATGGCTCGAAGAGTCAAGAAATTGGGGGTGGTCTCCGAGCTCGTGGGGATCCGGCTCGAAGGACCAAATGTTTCTGTGTTCTCCTCGAGCGCGTGGGATGGCTCGAAGAGTCAAGAAATTGGGGGTGGTCTCCGAGCTCGTGGGGATCGGGCTCGAAGGACCAAATGTTTCTGTCGATCTCCGAGCGCGTGGGATGGCTCGAAGATCCAAGATGAGAGGGGGAATAAAGATAATAAAGCTACTCACTTGTTTGGCTTCGTTGGTTGGCGGCTGCGCGTTTCTCTCCCGATAGATGAATTGGGAATCGTGTTCGTCGTCACTCGAAAAGATGAGGAGTGATGGGGTTGAGGTTGTTCACTCGTTTGGGTTTCTGTTCGTCGTCACTCGAAAAGATGATGGGTGATGGGGTTGAGGTTGTTCACTCGTTTGGGTTTCACTCCGCGTGTACTTAGTTGCTAGTACTTAGTTGTTAGTACTTAGTCGCCGACACTCGAAAAGAGAATGAAGCCGGGGTTCCTCCCGGAACCACCGCCATCTACCTGTGAACGAGAAGAAAGAGAGAACGGAACGAGACGGAATGGGGTCCGCTCGAGCCGTGTTCAGCGGGGTTGCTGATGGATTTGTGTGGGATTTGTCGCCACGGGAAAAGCGACGGGAGACGGTGGGTTTTTCGCGTGAACAGCTTTATATAGTATTTACATTCATACTAGTATGAAAACTGCTTTTGATCTAATCTAATCTAACATTATCTGGTTCAGATGAAGATCGCTTCTATACCAACGAAATAATTTCCATTAGTGAAGAATTATGAGAAGCCGACATGATTGTGCAACTTTATCGGTATCATTGTGATGAATACAATTAGGTGCTTGAGGGTGTAAACTCATCACATCCTTTCCCTTTTTATGTTGAAGTGGTGTGGACGATCACTGAGTAATCCCTTCATGATGTGGGTGTACTTGTTAGCCTTAGTTCCCTTAAAACTTCGACGTTTTGTATTTAGAAAGCGCTATTTCCGAATCTCCTTTCACCATTTGAACCTCTGTGCGGTCCATATACGGTATCCAGCTCATTTTGTTGCTCCAATTCAGATAAATTCGTGACTTAAGTTGATTTGTGTGCATCCTCCTCTGTAACATCCATTTGAGAGAAAATGTACCATCATCATCATCATCATTATCATCATCATCATCATTATCATCAGCATTATTATCATTATCATCATCATTACTCTTGGTAAGAGTCCCGTCTGTAAAATCGATCTCTCCTTACTTTAACTGGGATGCTGGTTTTAAGTTTGTTTGATATCTCATCATGCACAGATTCTGGGTCACTTGTTAACATTTGTTTCAGTTGTATCGTTTATTTTATAAATCTCCACTAATTCCTTTAAAGGTACTGCAACCGATTTAAAAGTCTCATTCAATTGATTCTCTAAATCTGCTTTTCTAAACTTTGTAATGATCGAGGGTGGTGAAGGAGCGTATCTTAAGAGAAATTAACAAGAAGTGTTTTAAAAAAATTTTCTACTGCTAGGGGAAACTGCTCAGCTCTTCCGGCCGTGCTCAGGGAAGCTGGGGTTTGTTCTAAACTCCGGAACAGTGGATCGCGAGCCCCTCATTACCAAAAGTCAGACGGAGCTGAGTCTTTGGGAAAAAATAAAAATGTATATATACTTCTAAATATAAATTCCTTTGAATTTTCCCTCGCGTTCTCAGAAAGGACCCAAAACACACTGCCAGGAGTGTTAAGAGAGGACGAGGACCTAACCTAATCTATATTTTCTTTTATTTGTCTTTAACGGAAACAGATTAACGGCTATTTATTTGCTCTTTAAACCTAACAACAATAATAATTTATTGTCCATTTTGGTGGGTTAATATGTGTACATACCTTCACTACGACTACATTTGGTGAGCCTCATTTTGCAAGGAGGCTGGTGTCCTCCATTGAAGAGCATTGTACTTTTTTCCTTTCAATTAATTTTCTTTCTGCAGTATTAATTGATACATTTATCAGTCTTTCTCTGGACGTAAACTTTCGTTCTGTTTTAACTTTATGATTCTTAACTTTCTCTGTACACTTAGAGTTCTTTATTTTTAATTTATAAGTTTTCGTTTCTTTTATATTTTTTAACCTTTCACTATGTAATTTGAGTTCCTTCCATTATATTTTGCAAGTTTCTGTTCCCATATAAATGAACTTTTCATTCTTTCACTTAATAATTAAGTTATATTCTTACAATTTTAACATCTAAAGCTCTTAAACTTTCACTATGCCATTTATGTTCTTGGCATTTAAAATATCAGTTTTCCTTACCTATTTGTAATTGTTCATTCAGTTTTACCTTTAAGCTTTCTCTTTTACTGCACACTTGGATTTCTTTACTTTTAATTTATAAGTTTTCGTTTCTTTTACATTTCCTAACTTTCACTACGTAATGTGAGTTCTTTCCATTTTAGTTTACAAGTTTCTTTTTCCATATAAATGAACTTTTCATTCTTTCACTTTATAATTAAGTTATATTCATACAATTTTAACATTTAAGGCTCTTAAACCTTCACTATGCCATTTTGGTTCTTAGCATTTAAAAATATCAGTTTTCCTTTTCTATTTGTAATTGTTCGTTCAGTTTTACCTTTAAACTTTCTCTTTTACTGTCCACTTGGACTTCTTTACTTTTAATTCATAAATGTTCATTTCTTTTACATTTCTACACCTTTTGTAACGGTGCTTTGCTGGAATATAACCACTAACCACATAACATATAGACCGATAAAAGTCCCTTTTTTCTGGTCCGCAGAGCTTTCAGTAGCCTGGGTCCCACAAAATTTCTTACTCTCGTTTTCTCTTTACACGAGCAATTGTTTTTGCTTAACGGCTGCTAGGAATCGTCGATTTTCTCGTTCTCTCACATGTTTAAAATGCGTTCCTCATTTCCACAGCTACTGAGATCTAGATCATGCTCGTTATTTGCGTTCGTCATTGCATACTCATATTTTGTGTATTTGTTTTTTGCGGTAGGCAGAACATTTCTGTTTGCATTTTTCTTAAGATTTAAGATTTTAGAATTTGGTTTTTTCTTATTTTTTTTTTTTTTGGTTTTCATTTTTACTGCACAATTTCTCGGATAACCAGGAAGTTTTCTTTCTAATTAAAACAAATAGAAAATAGTTTAAAATGTATTTTCTGTGCTCATAGCAACTGTTTGCTTCAGAAAACCAATTTTTGAAATTTTCTGAATTATTGGTTTCCTCGATACACAAATCAAAAATGTTTTTTTTATGCTTGGCATTTTTATTAAAAAGTGGGCATTTTTATTAAAAAAAGTGAAAAATATTTCATTAATGAAATTTTATTATTCTATAAAATTCATCGGATAGAGCTCTTAATTTCAATTCACTGTTAAAATAATTGAAGAGTTTATTAAATATGAAAACTTCAGAATCCTTTAGATTCGTGAGCTCATCTTTAGAAAAATTTTTGCAGTTATTGCATTCAAACTTCTTCAAAAACTTGAACATTACAAAGCCACCGAAATAGCGAAGTGAATTGTCAAGAGAACTGTTGGTTGAAAGAGTAACAGATATTACCTCATCTAAGTCTTTTTCTTCCGTCTTATTAAAATAATTTTCGGATACATCTACAGCATCTTCGAAAATGCCTGCCTGTTGGTTTATCACGTCATTACTAACTAATATTTCATTTTCATTAGCAACATTTAAAAGAATATCATTATCAGGTTCGCAATTACCACACGATTTGAGTGTTACAATTTTCATCGATAACATTTTAGCCATTATTAAATTAAATTCAAAAAGCCTTGCATTATTATAGTAACGCCTCTAGATCTTATAAGATAAAATATATTTTCGAGGGCATCTTGGTTAAATCGAGATAAAAGAAGGAAAAATGATTCGGACGTTTTCCAAATGATAATGATATATGATATATGTCAATGATTTATATAATAATTTTTTATTAAAATATTCCTTAAAGACTTTATCAAATGCGGTACATCGTAAATTGCATATAATTTATCTTCATTTATACTTAAATAAGGTGACTGAATGGTTACACCAAATTTATGAAATGCGGCTCTATTACAACAATAGATCCTTGATCGCAGACAATTGCCTTAATAATCAGACCAGATTAATTCGAATTTAATCTTAGCTTTGTCTTCAATATTTTTAAAGATTGTAAGAAAAAAATTTTTTTTACAACTCAGTCAAAAATATTTTTTCTTACAACTCCGGGTGTAGAACCTGGCCTGCATCCCAACCGAGCCCGTTTTTAGTAAACGTAAACTGAAAACGCGGTGACTTGGGTTGTGCGGACCCAACTTCAGGTGAATTAAATTCTATCAACAACAATAAAAAGAAAAAAGGCAACGTAGCAAAGGCGAAAATATGCAAAACTAACAGTAACAACAACAACCACATTAACTCGCTTGCTAACAAAAAGATTAAAAAAAACCACAGTCACACAGAGTACATGAACCACATACTTTTTACAACAATTACAACACAGACCGAGACGCCAAACCAGCAAGCAAAAATTAAAGCAGAGCCTTGGGAAATTACTAATAAAATCAGGTGGAATACTGTTTACAACAACTACAACACCGACTGAGACGCGAAACAAGCAAGCAAAAATTAAATTAGAGCGTGGGAAGCTACCAACAAGAATTTATTTCTAGAAATAAGCACAACAACAACAAGTTCGTTGTGTGCCGCTATGCAGATTAGAAAATTCTGGAATGTGAACAAGAACTACCAACAAAATCACAATAAATATTTCTCGAAATTAGCACAACAACAACAAGTACATTGTGTGCCGCTACGCACATTAGAAAATTCCAGAATGTGCACAAGAACAAAGACTTCAGCGGAGTTGTTTTGATCGGTGTATAAAAGGGCCCACCGCGCTGGATTCGATCTCTTTTGGAATCTCGTGCTCCAAGTGATAAGTTGTCGAACCTTGAACCTCTAGTACCTCGTAGTGGCTGAGTGCTCTTAAGCGGACGCCAATCCCAAATTGAAGTAAATTTTAGTACCTCGTCCTGGCTGTGTGCTCTTAAGCGGACGCCAATCCCAATTCTAAGTAAATTTTAGTACCTCGTCCTGGCTGAGTGCTCTTAAGCGGACGCCAATCCCAATTCCAAGTAAATTTTAGTACCTCGTCCTGGCTGAGTGCTCTTAAACGGACGCCAATCCCAATTCCAAGTAAAGTTTAGTACCTCGTCCTGGCTGAGTGCTCTTAAGCGGACGCCAATCCCAATTCTAAGTAAATTTTAGTACCTCGTCCTGGTTGAGTGCTCTTAAGCGGACGCCAATCCCAATTCCAAGTAAATCTTAGTACCTCGTCCTGGCTGAGTGCTTTTAAGCGGACGCCAATCCCGATTCCAAGTAAATTTCATTAGTACCTCGTCGTGGCCGAGTGCTTTTAAGCGGACGCCAATCCCGAATCCAAGTAAATTTTAGTACCTCGTCGTTGCCGAGTGCTTTTAAGCGGACGCCAAACCTGAATCAAAGTAAATTGTAGTACCTCGTAGTGGCTGACGCCGACAATCATAAAACCTCGTATTCTAGAACTCTGTGTGTATATAGATTTTGTATTTTTACGGACTGAGTGCTATTCAGCGGACATTAGAATTAAAGGAACTAGTTTTAAGAAATACTGTTAGCAATAAAATACCGAATAATAAAACTTTTAATAACGGTAAATAAATAGTCGAAAAACTGTGAAAAGAAAACCGAAAGCTTTTTATTTTAGTGTTCGGTACGGGACTCTGGCGAGACTGAGTATACCCCGGCAAAAAACTGCGTTACAAGATGAAAGAGAAGTGTAAGGACGCGGTTTTACTTTTTGATGAAATTTCAATACGTAAAGGCCTGCAATATAATTCTTACAAAGATAAATTGGAAGGATTTGTTGATGACGACAGTGCAAGAGATATGAAATTATGCAAACACAGTTGCGTTTGTATGGTTAGAGGAGTATATTCTAACTGGAAATATATCCTAAGCTATTTTGCATCCTCCACTGGAATGTCTTTCAACAGTTTGAAAAAATTTATTAGCAAAAATATCGACGTAGCTCAAGGATTTGGTATGAATATTAAATTCTAAAATCTTAAATCTTAAGAAAAATGCAAACAGAAATGTTCTGCTTACCGAAAAAAACAAATACACAAGATATGAGTATGCAATGACGAACGCAAATAACGAGCATGATCTAGATCTCAGTGGAAATGAGTACGAACACATTTTAAACATGTGAGAGAACGAGAAAACCGACGATTCCTAGCAGCCGTTAAGCAAAAACAATTGCTCGTGTAAAGAGAAAACGAGAGTAAGAAATTTTGTGGGACCCAGGCTACTGAAAGCTCTGCGGACCAGAAAAAAGGGACTTTAAGCGGTCTATATGTTAAGTGGTTAACGCAGGGTTATACCAGGCATTCGTCAACAGAAAAAAGTTGTATTTCTGGACTATAGAGACGAGCTTTATTCAATTACTCTTTTGGTACTTCGCGGACAGGTTCTGATAGTGCTTGCTCACGGGATGTTGACCATTTCATCAGCTGTTCGATATTTCTGGTCAGCGCCATCTGTTTGTCGATGTCGGCACACTACTTAGGCTAACAAACTAACTCTATTGACACAAGGCTAGCAAGTCTTAAAACTAACGCCTAGACATAAATTATATTATACCCTACAACCGAAGAAAGTAGGGTATATTCACTTTGTTCTTCCGTTTATAACGCAGAGAAGGAGACGGGATAGATATAGGAAAGTATACACATTCTCGCTGAGCGTCACCTCCTAAATCGATTTAGCCCTGTCCGACTGTCTGTCTGTCTGTTGAAATCACGATTACGGGAGAACAAAGAGAGATATCGCAGTGAAATTTGTCAGAAATATTCTTTGTTATAAGGAGTAGTCTAAGATTGAAAATGGGCGAGATCGGTTAACAACCACGCCTACTTTACATACGGAGGGTGAAGTCATCTCGTTTCAAAAAATTTTATACTGTGAATTTATCATAAACCGTGCGAGATATTGAGGTATAATTTTATTCCGGAACATATAGCGCCACTACTAAAATTTTTGCAAAAAATGGGCGTGCCACGACCGCTCACAACAAAGTTGACAATATCTCATCAAAGGTATAAGATATTAAAATGTAAAATTTCCACGATGTAGACGGAAGCATTACCAATAAGCTTGCTAAAATGGGCGTGCCACCCCCACTCATACAAAAGTTCCTATGCCGAAAAAAAAATTCCTATGCCACCCTCGAAAAAAAAAAAAAAAAAAAAAATAATGAAAAAAAAAAATAAAAATAAAAAATAAAAAAAATAGAAAATAAAAAAATAAAAAAGAAAAACAAAAAATAAATAAATTAAAAAAAATTATAAAAATAAAAAAACAACAAAAAAATTTAAAAAATATATAAAATTTTAACAAAAAATTCTTCGATCTGGCCATTCTGTTCACCAAAACCCTCGGTCTGGCCAATCTCTTCACCAAAATCCTCGATCTGGCCACTCTGTGAGGATTAATTCTCGATCTGGCCACTCTGTGAGGTTGTTGTTGTTGTTGTTGTTGTTGTTGTTGTGAGGATGTATGCTTTTACCTGGTGTGTTGTTGTGAGGATGTATGCTTTTACCTGTTGTTGTGAGGATTAATCCTTATTCTCCTCATGGTGAGCTATGATTTTACCTGTTGTTGTTGTGGTCCAGAGACGCCATATATATACTACTCATGCAGTTACTGCACAGTCGATTATTCTGAACGAAATTCAGCCGCTGTGGAACTGCTCAGAAACTTAGAGCAAGACCGCAAATTATATTGCTTCTGGCACAGAGGGCAACTATTTTGGGACACTTCCAATTGAAAGGCGTTTGGAGGCTGGTGACGAGTGAGTTGGAGATGGGGGTTGGGCTTGCTTGGATTTAGCGGCAACAGTGCATTTAATGTCTTGCACAGTTTCAAGGGTCTGAAAACGATGAGGAAAAAAGGAAAAACACAAAAAGACATTTATTTCGTCCCACTGCGATGTGTCAATCCCATGGAGCGCGAGTGCAGCAAGAATATTATTTAACCCGCGCTGCAGATTCTTAGTATTGCTATTGCTATTGGGCGAAACCTTCATACGTGAGTTGAGGACTTTTGGACTATTTCTTTCGCCTCTCCCTTCGTTTTCTGGTTGAGATGAAAAAGTTTCTCAAACGGCGCAATTCTATAATTCTGGATGTAAAGTGCCGTGAACATATCCCGAAAAGAGGGCCACGAGATATAATCGCCCTGGAACACGATGCTGGCATTTCAGCTTAAGCAGAAGAAAGGGGCGGTGAAACCAGAGGGGTCGCTGCGGATTGAGCCATTTCTTCAAATTTTCCCGCGCAACGCAAATATACGTCATAGCATTTGCGTCCCTTTTCCTTTAGGCCTTCTAATTTGTTGTCTTTGTCCTTTGTCAATTCTAACTCTGCGAGCACCTTCTCAAAGGCGCCTTTAATTAGCAGCCAGTGTGATCTGATTTCTTCCCGTTGAAGATCGAATGTGTAAACCGTGTGGTCCGTGATGGGTGTTTTGGCAAAGTCCACTTCAAACTCAATCAGGGCTTTGGCTATTCTGATGAAGGATGCCAGCGCGGCCATTGTGTTTCTTGGGTTCGCTTAGAGGCGACGAAGGGTGCTAAGGCAATACGAAAAATATACTGGGCAAGGAAACGCACCGAAAACAATTCGGAAAATTCTCTATTGTATTTATTTTATTTTTCTCGTAAAATCGCCCCAAATATGTTTGCCTTGCTGCGCTGTTGCTTTGGGATCGAGGGAATTTTAATTTTAATCTGCAGAATTTTAACAACTCGTTGTCTCTTTAGTATCGGCAACTAGACAAAAATTTACTAGTCGATACTATTACTTTTGCGTATTGAGTCAGTAGTTTTTGATATTTCCTGCTCGGTTGCTGTAGAATTCCAAACTACACGCTGCTTTCACAAGTGAGAGTGCAAACAGAAGAACTGGTCTGGCGACTTTGGCCTTGGAATTCCTTTCGTGTGTGAAGCGAAGATCAGCGAGGAATTTGCGTTTTTGTAGCGCGCTCTGCAATTTGTAGCCCTTACCCCGAATAATTTTGGTGTCAAAATAAATGTTTACAGCTCAGTAATAAGATTACTGTACTTGTTTGCTGGCACAAAGTTAGCCGTTGCTCACCAATTAGTAATAATTCCTATATTAATGATAAAGGAAAACTTGACCTTACAAAAAAGGTGCTGAGCAAACACTACGCCAGAGCAGCGGCTGGAAAGGGTATTTTTGGAATTTTTATTTCTTGGGAATGCCAATATGTGGCGAGTTTATGGAGGACTATTATCAAGCAGGAGTTGGAATCGTTCAGCGCCCTTCTTCCCTTCGATTTCCTGAGTGACATCAACAACCCTGTCATGACCGAATTAAAATTAACGGGGCTAAACATTTTTTGAGGACAGATATGTGTTAGCCTTGACTCAAATATGAACTAACAAACATTTTAAAGTCCTTGGTTTCTTGGCTCGTTAGTTACAGATTTTGCCTATGGGCATTTTTTATCGAAATTTAAATACGAAAAAACACAAAACAATTTTTTTGTGAATTGCAGCACAAATAAATATTGCATTTGCTTCATTTAGAGCGCGGATAACTAGTGTGGCATATCCTGCATCTGCCTTTTGCTCCTTATTCTACCCAGAGACCAAGATTCTTAAATCGTACTTATTTTGCATGTTCTGCAACATACGTTCTTTTATAGGAGCTTGGTTCAGAGGCCGTTGAAAGAGCTGGTGATGATGGATCCGATGGTAAATAACCTGGTGATGAAGGGGTTGACTCCATCGTTGAAAGGAGTGATGATGGGCGACTTATTTTCCTTGGTAAAACTGCTGTTTGAGTTGCGTTCAAAAGCTCGTTAGCAATATCCAACTGGAATTTTATTAGTGGCATATGCTTCACTTCGCCGTCTGTATATTTGAAGTCTCTGCGATACAACAGCCAACTATTAACTACAGAGGAATTTATACACCAGTATACTATGCGCATATACCATTTATTTGAGCAGTGGTTGATATTTTACAATTCTAGCAGCATGTCAGCAAGATCAACCCATCCAATATGTTTGTTGTAGCATTAAACTATACCTGGACGAGGTATATTTATAAAGTTCTTCTCTTTTCGGCATCATCTCTTGCACTCCCGCATGGGGTTTTTACCTTTAGTTAGTCGGAGGCTCTTGATGTTCTGGGCATATCAATCCAATGCGATCTTCGTTGGAACGATCACATTTTTGACGTGTCGAAAGGAGCAGCCAAGTGCTTGGGCTTTCTTAAGCGTTGTAAGAAATACTTCACTCCAACCGATCTTCGTTGTATCTACACTACCTATATCCGTCCGAAAATGGAGTACAATTCGCATATATGGTCGGGAGCTTCGCGGGCATATCTTCAGCTTCTCGACCGTGTCCAATGTCGTGCGTTAAAACTTATAGGGGGCAGTAGGGTATCCAGCTCTATTGAAACCTTGGAGCGCCGTCGTGATGTACGATGTGTATCATTATTTTACCGCTACTTTCATGGTAAATGTTCCTCTGAAGTAGCCGGCCTGATTCCTCCGGTTCAGGTATTTAGCAGAACTACTCGGCTTTCCAGAGGGCTGCACCCCTTTTATGTCTGCATCCCGTTCCAACGCACTACCCACTAGCTCGAGAATTCGTACTGGGTAGTGCGTTTTTGGTTCTATCTGCCATACAAAAAAAAAAATTAGTTAAGCTGCGTTAAAAACGCAGTGAAAAGTGAAAATTATCAGCTCTATTAAAGATGTATGATTTCAATTATGACTACATGCGCCAAAGTTTTCTGAAAACTTGAACTTAAACTACATGGACACCGACTCTTTTGTTTCCAGCTGGGGTAGCGTCAGTCGCCCCAGAGTCCATTTTGGGGGATCTCGTAACCCTCAAAGTTCCAACCACCGCGACAGTCAAGAATTGCACACGATTTGCTGTGAAGCAAATCTATCACTGAAATTTCAGCTCGGACGTATGCGGGTTGGTGTTCGGTTTTTTTCTTTTTTTAATATTTCATTTACTTCACAAACGTTTTACAAATTTAATATCTACGCCACTGGTTACAATCGGCTTGTCAGGCCAAGTGCCTGGCGACAGAGGGTCGCGTACAATAGTTTGTATGTAAAGAAGACGGGGGAGCCGAGTTCTCCGCGGCAGAGGGCCGCTTACAAAGGTTGCAGGTGTACAGGAGACGGAGGGGCCGAATGCCCCGCTGCAGAGGGCCGCTTACAAAGCTGGTGAATACAGTTTCGGAGGAGCTGAGTTCTCCGCGGCAGAGGGCCGCTCACAATGCTGGTGAAAGCTCCAAAGAACTGATTCCGGCCGAAGCCTTGAAATTCCCGAAGGAATGATTCCGGCCGAAGTCTTGAAATTCGCGGAGGAATGATTCCGGCCGAAGCCTTGAAATTCCCGGAGGAATGATTCGGCCGAAGCGTTTCCCGAAGGAAAGATTCCGGATAGTCCTAAATACACCAAAAGATATTCCTAAAATACGCTTAGGATACGCCGGCAACTACTTCTACTCTACTCAATGTATTACGAGTTGATCAACCCGTTCCAAATATGAGCCACTCGTTATGCGATAGTTGGGGCTGTCGAACCACAGGGTCAACTGCTCCACGCAAAAGGAGTTTCTGTTATGGCATTCAAGAATTAAGTCTTTGCTCACCGGCAGAAGGCTGACTGGGCTTGCACAAACTATTCGTTAAATGCACATTCTGCTGGAAACACAGTGGGAATCATATGCAGCGTGTGCGCGACGAAAGAAAATATGTGTGAGCTGAAAACTTGATTCTATTTTTAGATCAGTGGCCGCTGCTCTACTTCTGCGTATGTCTTATTCTCCGTATATGAATAATCATGAAGGAATTTGTTGGTCTTAGGTCCAAAATGTATTCCTATAGTGTAGAAAATTGTAGTGAGACGAAAAAAGCTAAAGGTGTTAAGAAGTCAGTATTAGATAGTTTAAGTTTATGTAGTTATAAGGACTGTTTATTAAATAAGAGAATAATTTATGGTGATATGTATGTATTTAGGAGTAAAATAAATCAAATATATACGGAAAAAATTCAGAAGATAGCTTTAAGTTTTAATGATGATACGCTTTATATAAGAATAGATAATGTAAATACATATGCCTGGGGGCATTATAGAATAGAATTAGGAATGGAATTTAATAGTGATGATATGTTTCAACATTTAAATTCTTTGTAATTGTATAGAATTTAAAATTTAATTCACTATAACTGTAAATATTTAATTTGGAATAAAAGAATCCAATTTAATTTTATAAATAAATTTTTTATTTTTTATTTTTTATATATATATATATATATATATATATATATATATATATATATATATATATATATATATATATATATATATATATATATATATATATATAAATTTTATAAACTTAAATATAAATGTGTGTGTTGTAAAATTTCAAAGTTGCTGCAGCCCAATTCTTCAACGTTAATTTTAAACGGGCACGTTTAAAATTTCTTCAACCAATTTGGATTTTTCAGCTCCCTTAACATATAAGGGTGTATTTTTAAGATTTTGCTTCACGAAATATTTTACACTGCTAAAGTCGATGAAGCCATCATTCCATGTGAAACCATGATGATTACGATATAACCACTGTACTTGTTTTTGAGACTGACGTTCTAATTTGTTAAATCCATATGGAGGTTTTATAATAAAATTCTGATACTCATTAAGGCTGAAGGTAACGGCCAACTCTTTGACGATAAATGCATTAAAATTGCCTTTGAAGCCCTGCACACCCAGAGTAATAAATTTGTCATTCTCCATTTGCACTTAGACGACTTTTTTATTTTCACCAGTCGTTGGTGCATATTCAATTATTTTAATTATCATGTATAAGTATACAATAAGCCGATATATTGGCTGGAATATTTTTTGATGTCTTAAATTCAATTCTAATATCAATTGGTTCACTTTTAATAGCTTCGTTTTGATGACTTACATCCGCCACAATTATCGGTGCAGTATCTTTGAAATCTTCAGGCAGGTTGAGATTCACGAGTAAAATAGCTTTGTTGGAATTTTGTGTACATATCATACAGCAGAGCATAACGATTACGATCAAAATTCAGGTTGAGGTAAATGACAATGTTGAAACTTGTTGTCCTTTCGAAAAACAATCAGTATAAAACGTGGTCTTAAATTTTGTGGAGACAATTTAACGTTCCACAGATGGTTGGTTCCTTGAGTAAGTAGCGGATTGAAATGACAATCCCAACTGCGGAATGCTATTGATATAGGTTGACCGCTTTGGATTATTTGGAAGAGTTGTAGTTTTGCAAAATCTGCTAATTGTACATGCGGAATTTTCTATATAATATTAGTTATATTTAGTTTTAATTTTTCGTTTGCAACGGTTGAATAAACAGCATTTTCATCAGAATTTAAAAGTAGTAGTACAAGTTCATGTTTAGCATTTAAGATAATTTTACTAAAGTCTTCAGCAAATCCCAGTAGCACTTTTAGTGGTATACAAAAATTAAAATATGAATCCTTTATTTCAAGTTCATTCTTCAAAAACCAACCAGCATTTCTCAGTATATTACTTTCGGTCGGATTCAAAGAGACATAATTTTTCACTCTTGTAGTTACACCCAAGTGACGGGTACGATCAATTTCCAATCCATTAATCTCATAGCGAATTTCATCAAACAAGAATGTCATACAGTTATTTTTTAATTTTGTATTGGAAGTCGCATTTCCATTCTACAATGTGACCCTACCTTCAATATAAATTATACTTTCACTGGGTAAAACGAATAGATCTTGATTTTGAATGGCTATCCTTATTCTTTTTTAATGATACTATCATCATATAGTGTTTTTTGTAGAACATCAAGTATTTGACTCATTTTAATTTAGTTTTTCTTTAGTTTGAAACCCAAAGATTTTAAAAACTCTTTATTTACAAACGTCAGCTGTTTACGTTGTATATATAGTGTCAAGTGTTGTCTGCGGCTTCTGCGACCTTGTTAGTCCAAGTGGTAGGGTAGATCTGAATGAAGGTGTACATATGTAAGCGCTTTTATTATAGATAATTATTATTCTTGTGGTTTTAAATGTAGTCTGAGGGTTATAGTTTCTCCACAAAAATTAATTACCGCTTTGATCAAGAATTTTTACTGTAATCAAACTTATCTGTCTGGTGTTTAATGGTAAATAGATAATATTTTTCGGAATCTCATCTATTTGATACCCAGGACTGACACTCAGTGCAAACATATGTATTGTAATGAAATGAAAACACACACAAACAATCTTTTTATATATGTATTTTACAAAATTTCATTACTATCGATCCAAGAATTATGTTCATTCGAAAATCCCAACCACTTGACGAAAAATTTGCTTCCTCTTGTTTTAAGAACTTTCTCCACGAGGTAGGTGTGGGGATATTTTGTTTTCAGTAATTCAGTTTCGTAGAATCCTCCTCTAATTGTATTTCCCTGGTAGTCTTCAAGAATATACGTTGTTGGGTTTGTAATTCTTATATTTTTAATTTTAAAAATCTCTGTAGTCCAATTCGGTGTATAGCCTTTTTCGAATACATGTTTATGTTTACTGATGCAAACATAATCTCCTGTGCTGAACTTTGACTTTTTAAATATTTTCAGATTATTGTAGGCAGTCTTTAATAACAACCTTTCATTAGTCGGATTCACATCAATGGGAGCCATATATATCGTTCTATGCTTTTTCTTATTGTATTTGTCGATTATATTTTTATTATTATCAATCGATACGATTCATGGTAACTAAATTCCTTCCACATC
Organism: Sicus ferrugineus; assembly: GCA_922984085.1. Lineage (NCBI taxonomy): Eukaryota > Metazoa > Arthropoda > Insecta > Diptera > Conopidae > Sicus > Sicus ferrugineus. Next base: position 15,576,897 of record OV277349.1, read on the forward strand.
ATCTATTGAAACGCTCAACAATTGACGCCTTTAAAAACACTATACGTAGAATAATGGTTGACATGGAATTTCCTCACTAAATTTTGAAATTGTCGATTAAAGAATTCTTTACCATCATCGGTTTGTAAATTTCTCGATATCCGACCTAAATTGAATATCGTTTCCATAGCTTTGGTTATATCAGCGGATGTTTTAGATTTTTAAGGCATACCCCAGGCGAATTTTGAAAATGTATCTATTACGGTGAGAAGGAAATTAAATCCATTGTTATCCGTGGAATAACTTCCCATTTCAACTAAATCCGCTTGCCAGAGGTCGTCGATTCCTTTAGTGATTTCACGTCTTCGTTTAAAATTTTTTCGAGCTTGAGTGTGAAGCTCCTCTACTAAACCCCGCTTACTCATTTTTGGCATTACTTGTAGAATTTTTTCCTCCAATGCAACTGCAGATTTAGGTCTTAGTGCTTGTTGAAAGAGGTAACTTTTTATTCGACCAATTTGTTTACTAATATATTTTGTATAATATTGAATACTACTTTCGATGTATGTTTCAGCATCATAAATCTTTCCGTGAACTACTTCAAATTCTTCATCATTTTTTTCCTTCAGTGCTTTGTTTTCTTTTTTAAATTCTGAGTCCATCTGATTCATACTATCTTTCACAAAAGACTTTGTTATTGAGTCCATCTGTTTCATATTATCTTCTACAAAAGACTTGGTTACTGCGTCATAACCATCAATAGGTGTGTCAACATTCTTTAAACGCTTCCAGCGGATATTGAAGTTGTTATCATTATCTAGAACCCAACACTTTTGAAATATTTCTCTTTATTTTATTATTTCATGTTTTATGTCCGGAATAACGACCGAACTTGTCGATACTCATTTTCAATTATGCTTACAAATCTATTATACATCATATTTATACAATTATATTAGCTTCTCTTAATTCCTCAATGATGGCAATAATTTCGTTGGTGTGATTGTTATGTCCAGCTGATTGTGATGATAATAAAAGTCTCAATCTATCTACTAATTCATTCGGATCATCCCAAAAAATATAATTAGGCTTTTGAGGATCTACTTTCATCAATCCGGTTCCTTTTCTATGTTGAAGTGGTGTGGACAACAAAGATTTATCACTGATTAATCCTTTTATGATGTTGGTGTACTTGAAAGCCTTGGTTCCTTTAATTTGTTCATTTTCATTATAGTTACGTTTGTGAGCATTAGTATTGATTAAAATTATTTTGTAAATTTGTAGATCTGCTTCGTCATACTTTGATGGTGTCTTGTAAAACAATAACTCAAAGAGACCGGATGTAAGGTTGAAGGAAGTAGGGTGTGAGGTTCCAAAAAGTTTGCCTGAGATGAATGCTTTATCACCATGCATTTTCAAAGCGCTATATCCGAACCTCCATTCACCATTCGATCCTCTGTTCGGTCCATATGCGGTGTCCAGCTAATTTTGTTCCTCTATTTGTGACAGAATTTGTTGATAGAATTTTGTAGATTTGTTTGCATTTGAGAGAAAAAGTTACCGTCTTCATTACTTTTGGTAAGAGTTTCGTCTGTAAAATCAATCTCTTTCTTTGCTTTGTGTGGGGTACTTGTTTTTAGTCTGAGTGGTATCTCATCATATGTAAAGTGAGAGTCATTCTTATTAGTATTTGTTGTTTTAATTGTTGTTGCTGTTGGTGTTGTAGTGTTTCGAACCAATTCCTTTAGAGGTTTTGTGATTGGCTTAAGTGACTCTTCTATTTGATTTTCTACATCTGCTTTAGTCAGTTTTAAGTTCCGAAATTTCTGTTTCAAAATACGTCTGGTTTTTATCAGGTCTTTTAATATTTTTTCATTCATTCTTATAATCGATTATATCAGCTTATATATTATATCTGATCTGATAGATCAGGTGTATCAGCTATCGGATCCGGTATATCAGCTATCAGATCAGGTGTATCAGCTGTCGGATCCGGTATATCAGCTATCAGATCAGATCAGGTGTATCAGCAGGTAAGATTAGATCAGGTATATCAGCTATCAGTTATGGCATTCAAGAATTAAGTCTTTGCTCACCGGCAGAAGGCTGACTGGGCTTGCACAAACTATTCGTTAAATACACATGCTGCTGGAAACACAGTAGGAATCATATGCAGCGTGTGCGCGACGAAAGAAAACATGTGTGAGCTGAATGCTTGATTCTAATTTTAGATCAGTGGCAGCGAAAGTGCAAAGAAAAAGAGAAAGCGAAATTAAGCTGGTCGCATAATTCAATTTTTAGAATAGCCACTGCTCTACTTGTGCGTATGTCTTATTCTCCGTATATGAATAATCATGAAGGAATTTGTTGGTCTTAGGTCCAAAATGTATTCCTATAGTGTAGAAAATTGTAGTGAGACGAAAAAAGCTAAAGGTGTTAAGAAGTTAGTATTAGATAGGGTTGGGGTGGTCTCCGAGTGCGGGCGAGATCCGGCTCGAAGTACCAAAATTTTCACGTGGGAATGTGATTTTTTATATATGTAAAGGAGACTTACCGGCTTGCTCGAAATTTTAATTGTGGTAGTCTGGAGGATGTAACTTCTTGCGGGTGGACGGCGCCGTCGTGGATGTGACCGGATGATGATGAGGATTAGCAGCAATTATATTCAATGGGTTTTCACTTCCTTTTTTCACTGGACACTGGTGCAAGACGGGTGCTTGCTGACACGTCTTACCAAAGAATGAAATTCCGCCGCTTCCGGAAACCTATGATGAGCTGCTTGCCCTTCTGCTGAGATGCAGAAGAGCCGCTTTCACTCCGAGAGTGAGAGAAAACGGTGGCAGAACTCACCAGGTACCGAACCGCGTGAGAGAGAGACCAAATTAACATGGCATGGTGAGCTGCTTGCCCTTCTGCTGAGATGCAGAAGAGCCGCTTTCGCTCAGAAGCGAGAGAAAGCGGCGGCAGATCTCACCGCATGCCAAAGAGGTTGGGAGAGGCGAGGGTTGCCGTTGTTAACTGCGGCGAACAGCAGTTTGGCGTAAACATACCGCCCGCCTTGCAGAACTGCAACCTTAGCACCTATTGCAGCCATACGAAGTAGGGGGAGTTCGTATGGGACGGACTGGGAGTTGATCTGAGCGACGAGAGATGCGGATCAGATCAACGTAATTGCCGGGAGCTCCAACGGGGAGGGGAGCGGCTGGTTGGAGCGAAGATGGACTACGGATAAATAGAGAGCGTTGATTAGGGGACATCAACGCAAGTGCTGTCACACTTTAGGTGCATATATGGAGACTCGGGATACCGACATCGAGGGAAGTTCGGCTGGAGGAAGAGTCGTCGTCCGTACCATTGTAGTGGATTGGCGATGGCGAGAAAGAGGGTGTCCACGAGGAGTGGACCGCGGGGTCGAGTCCGAGTGCAATAGCGTGTGGTGCGGTCGATTGCACCGTCGACATTTTGCTTGACTCGGACAACGAACCTCTGTGTGCGAGAAGGCCAGACAATTAAAACAAAAACGCAAACGGCGCACTGTTTCGGAACGTTTCTGAGGCGATTGTCTTAGAAATCGTGCACAGCACCGCAATGCATGCCGTCCTGCACATAATTTGCACGTTAATGCCTCTTCTCGCGTAACGAGTGCCCTCCGAGATGAGGGCCACGACCCTGAGATGGGCGCGTTCCCGTTTGCCGTCGACAGTTGCTCGGCAAAGGAGGGGATGCATTCGTTGGCCGGGAAGGATTCCCATGCCAAAGGGATGCGTCCGCGTGAATTCGTCCGCCATGGAGAGATGGAGCGAGGTAGACTGCGGCGGGTAGATGGTTGTTCTTCCGGTGCCGGGAAGTCGACTGGAGAGTGTCCGGATGGGGTCTTCGGGCTGCGGTCTTCCGGGACAAGAGCTGCCGGGAGGCAGCTGGCGGAATCTTCGGACATCGGCTCATCCTGGACTTGGAGTTGGACATCAGCCGGGGTGATCGAGGGAGCCGCAGCTTCCATCATTGGCTCAGAGGCTGGGGTGGAGGTGTCCGAAAGGGCTTTGGCCCCTTGGCAGTCCTCTTCATCAAACTCCCACTCCAGATGGGACATGTTGCGGAAGAAGAAGCTGCGATACGATTCGTTTGAACCACGTGCGCCCGAGACGTCCTTGGCGGTTGGGGAAGTGATTTTGGGATTCATGTCTAAAAGGAGAAAATTAGTAAATGCTGAAAACATAAAGGGGGAGGTTCCGATTTTATGTCGAGTTACTGGGGCAACACGACTAATTTCGAGATTGGACGGGTCAGGGTTCCTTTTTCGGTTCGGACGTCGGCAACACGCGTTCTGCTATCAGAACCGAGATAGGTGTGGGTTATACGACCGAGTCTCCACTTCGTTGGTGGAAGGTTATCGTCTCGTAAGACTACGAAGTCATTGGGTTTTAAATTCAACTGAGGGTATTTCCATTTAGTTCGTTTATGGAGTTCAGTTAAGTATTCATTTTTCCAGCGGCTGCAAAAGTGCTGATACATGGATTTAACCTTTTGCCATCGATTGACAATTTTGAGGGGGGAATTGAGTATTTCGGGTTCAGCAGGCGCTAAAATGGGACCACGGATGAGAAAGTGTCCTGGTGTAAGGGGTTGCAAGTCAAAAGGATCCTCGGACATGCTGTTCAGCGGTCGCGAATTGAGACATGCTTCAATTTTGTAGAGAATGGTCGTAAATTCCTCAAAGGTGAAATGCATATTTCCGACAAATTTTCGGAAGTGAAGCTTAAAGCTTTTGACTCCGGCTTCCCAGAGTCCACCCATGTGAGGCGCAGCGGCCGGTATGAAATGCCACTGCAAGTTTTGGTAGGAGAATTGAGTGAGGACGGCGTCCTTACTTTGCTGGAGGAACGCTTTCCAGTCGTTCAGCAGGGCTTTACATGCTCCAACGAAGTTTTTCCTATTGCCTGAGTATAGATCCTTGGGACATCCTCTGCGTGCGGTGAAACGGCTGAACGCAGCGAGAAAAGGTGGCGTCGATAGATCGCTGGTAGCTTCGAGATGAATAGCCTTGATCGCGAAGCAGACGAATATACAGACGTAACCTTTCGTGATGAGGCACGCCCTGCCGGTATAATTTTTAATGTCAAACGGTCCCGCGAAGTCGAGACCGGTGGCAGCAAATGGTCGAGAGAGAGGTGCGTTCAGACGGCAGTGCAGCCATCAGTTGTGTTTGGATTTGTTTCCGTTGTAGAGCACAGCTTTTGCAATGGTGAATTGTGGTGCGAATGAGATTTTTCGCCTTAGGGATCCAATATTGAGTGCGAATTAAGCGTAGCATGAGTTGGTTTCCTCCATGCAAACTAATCTCATGGATGAAACGGACTAAGGGTCGAGTAAAAACACAATTATAGGGGATTATAATCGGAGGACGTTCGTCATAGTAGAGTGACGGACATGAGGTTAAACGTCCTCTTGCGCGGAGGACTCCATCTTGGGATGAGAATGGATTGAGTGACAGAATTGTACTCTTTCTGTCAAGATTCATCTTCATTTCCATACAGTGATAATCATTGGCAAAATGAACCTTCTGCATGAGATTAGTTAGTCGGGTTTTAACATATTGAACTTCATCCGAATCAATACTTTTATCGTGTCGTCTAAATGAGGGGCGATGTTGGGGGTGTGAGTGATGGAAGAACCGGAAAATGTACGAAAGTACGCGGAGAGCTCGTGGTAAAGAAGAAAATCTTTCTAAGAGGTCTTCATAGTGGGGAAAATATGCAAAATACGATTTGATGGGTTTTGCTTCCAGTTCGGTTTCAAAGATGTCGGGGTGAGGGGAATGAGGCCAGTACTTTTTCTCTTGGCGCAACCAATCCGGACCTTGCCACCATAATGAGGTTTGTTGCAATTCAAGCGGATACATGCCACGACTGGCTAAGTCCGCTGGATTGTGTTGGGATTGGACATGATACCAGTGAGTGGGATCTACGACTTCCACAATTTTGGCCACACGGTTAGCAACGAACGTAGTCCAGATGCAAGGCGGTCGTTTTACCCAAGCGAGCACGATGGTAGAATCAGTCCAGCAGTAGAGTTCATACTGAGGAAAATCAAGATGAGGGATAACCGCATTTAACATGTCGGCTAAGAGGGCTGCACCGCACAATCCAAGTCGAGGTACAGATATTGTTTTGATGGGGGCAACTTTGGTTTTTGCATAAAGTAGAGAGGTACGGATTTCGTGAGAGTTATGAAGGCGTACATAGACCACGCCGGCGTATGCTTTTTCGGAGGCATCGCAAAACGCATGGATTTCAATGCCACTCGTTGGAGTGAAATGAATCCATCGAGGGATTTTTATAAGGTCAATTTGGTGATAACACTGAACGAATTTTATCCAGAGTTGTAGGGTTGACGGGGTCAAGGGGTCATCCCAGCCGGTGGCATCCAGCCAAACTTGTTGCATGAGGTTTTTTGCGATAATAATGACCGGAGCCATCCAGCCTGCAGGATCAAATAATTTTGCAAGGAGTGCCAGCATTTCTCGTTTGGTGTAAGAAGGGGCAATATCGAATGGTTTGGATTCAATGGTGAAGTAATCAGCCTTTGCATTCCATCGGATACCGAGTGTTTTTGCGGTGCTGGTGTCTTCCAATTCTAGAAAATCCTTATTCAGTAGGTCTTCAGGAGGTATTCCTGATAGAATTTCCTGATGGTTAGCTGTCCATTTTCGCAGGGTAAATCCAGCAGTGCGAAGGGCTGCTGTCAATTCCTTTCGCGCACGGAGCGCCGTGTCGATAGCATGAGCACCACACAGCGCGTCGTCGACATACATGGCTGTGCTCAAAATGGCAGCAGCCAGGGGGAACTCGGTTTCGACATCCTGGGCCAGCTGATGAAGCGTGCGAATTGCGAGATAGGGGATAGGGGGCACAGTTTACACTGAAAGTGACTGTTTGAAGTTCATATTCGTGCACTTCATCATCTGGTGAATTTCTGAAAAGAATTCGTTGATAGCGCGAATGCTTCGGATCCACCAGAATCTGGCGATACATTTTCTCGATGTCTCCGTTGAAGACATATTGGTAAAGACGCCATTTGAGAATGAGAAAAGTTAGATCTGATTGCAAAGCCGGACCGGGGTAGAGGGTGTCGTTGAGACTGAGACCGTTGGTTGTGGGGCAGGAAGCGTTAAAAACAACTCGCACCTTGGTGGAGCTGCTTTTTGGTTTGATGACTGCATGGTGAAGTAAGTAGTAAGTGTCAGAATGGAGCGAGGTTTGTTGGGGGTGAACAGGGATCATATGATTCAAATGGGAGTATTCTTGAATCACTGAATCATAAAGTTCTTTAAAACTCGGGGTTTTCAGGAGCCGCGCTTCGTTGCGGAGAAATTGTTTAAGAGCTATTTCTCTTGAACGTCCAAGTTGTAACTGCGAAGGGAATTCTTCTTTAAACGGCAGCGAGACGATGTAACGCCCATCGGGACGTCTTTGTGTTGTTTCCTCATACAAATCGTTGCAGTATTTTTCAGTTGGAGTGCGAGGACGCTGTTTTGGGATCTTCTCTAGTTCCCAGAAGCGCGAAATCTGACGGTCGAGGGAGACTTCGTTGAAAAACGAGACCCGCGTGGTAATTGAGGGGGTTGGCAGGTCCTGGGAAAGTGGACCCGTTAGAATCCAGCCGAATATTGTTTCTTGGGCTACGAGTGAACCCAGAATATTTCGTTTAATGCCATCCAGCAGGATTAGAGGGTAAATGTCAGCTCCAATCAAAACATCGATCTGATCACTTTGGTAGAAATGGTCATCAGCCAAAGGGATATTAGGGAGGGATTCACAGAGGTTCCGGTCAAGAGAGCAGACGGGAAGATTTCCGGGTAATTTTGTGAGGACGAGAGCCTTGGTTTCTATACGAGTTCCGGAATTGCGAGGGGAGCCAATGTTAAACATACAGAGTTTGCTAACAAGGGTTGTGATAGCTTGGTTGACACTTGCCACCCGCGCTTGAATGGTTTTTGTAGGTAGATGTAAGCGCTTTTGAATGTGCTCGGAGAGAAAAGTGGCTTCTGATCCGGGATCTATAAGCGCACGAGCGAGATATGTTTCCTCGCGGTAACCGATATGTACCATTGCAGTAGCGAGTAAAACTTGCTTTGGTCGAGAGGTGAAGCAAGTCAGCACATTGGGTGTTTGAGGGGCTTCAGTGGACTGTAATTGATGTTGAGTTGAAGAGGTAGAGGGGGTCGCTCGGGAGTGCGAGGGGATAATTTGTTGCGAATTATTTTGTGCATTATTTGGCGTAGGGCCACGAGGAGTGGAGGTATGAGAGCTCGAGCGGAGATTTGAATTGGGAATTGGGGTCGCCTCGCGATGTGATAGCGAATGATGACGTTTATTACATGACATACACGTGTAAATACTTTGACAATCGCGCATTTTGTGCGAATGCGCAAGACAATTCGAACAGAATTTCAACCGTTGAATTGTTGACCAACGGGTTTCTGAGCTCATAGCTAGAAAACGTGGACATTGGCGTAGAGGGTGAGTTTGATCTGTGCATAGTTTGCAGCTAGTCGGGAGCATATTCGCCTGGAAAGTGTGCACAGGCTTTGAAGCGGGGAGATTGCGACCATTGCTGGTCGTTGCCTTTTTAACCGAATCAGCGGATTTGCGAATATCGAAGACTGTTTCCAGGGTTTGGAAATGGGATGTTAAAAACGAATCCATTTGCTTCCACTTCGGAATATCGCGATTTTGGGAAATGGATTGTTCCCACAGTCAGAGGGTGTTTTCGGGGAGGCGAGGGGAGGGAGGGTTGAACAAAGATGAACTATAATGGCATCCCAACTCTCGACATCTATATAATATAAAGTTAAAGCGGACAGACAGTTATTAATTTCCCGCCGAAGTCGTTTAATTGCAACTCCGGATTCTTTTGAGATTGAGGTGAGGTTAAATAGGGTCCGGAGTTGCGTATTAATGAGTATGCGCTTGTTTTCGAAACGGTCGATCAAATTGTTCCACGCTTGTTCGAAGCCGCTGTCGATCAGTGGAGATTTTTGAACGATCTCCTTTGCTTCACCTTGGGTTTTTTGGTTTAGGTGGAACACTTTTTCGACGGGAGAAAGTCGATTATTTCTAATATAGAGCGCGGAGAACATGTCTCTAAAGGTTGGCGATGATTGGTAATCACCTTTAAAGACATCAGTATCGCACGGTGGTACATTGAGGTTGTGTCCCGAGAAACGGGAAGCGAGAGAGGGGATTGCGACTGCCGCTGAAGCTGAAGATGTAGGTGAGGCAGCGAGATGTTGCTGTTCGTTAATTTTCGCTGAGAAGCGAACATATATCTGATAACAGCGTCGGTACTTCGTTTTGACGACGATTATATCAGCTCCACGAGCCTCTGGGTTAGCGTCGTTGATGGGATCCTTCGAGGTGATGAGGTACTCTACGCAAGAGTTGTATGAAGATTTGACGTCTGACCAGACCGCCTTAAGTTCCTCGAGATGAGTAGCGAGGGAGAATTCCGAATGATCACGCACTGGGATGGCGAGGTATTCTTCTTCGAATTCTTCTAAAGTTTCGGCAATGCTGAGGAATTTCTGAAGAGGGTCCATCGTTGTGAAAAATTAGAGATGAAAGAATTAG
>OV277349.1:15589004-15660183 GCA_922984085.1 Sicus ferrugineus
TGACTTGACTTGACTTGACTTGACTTGACTTGACTTGACTTGACTTGACTTGACTTGACTTGACTTGACTTGACTTGACTTGACTTGACTTGACTTGACTTGACTTGACTTGACTTGACTTGACTTGACTTGACTTGACTTGACTTGACTTGACTTGACTTGACTTGACTTGACTTGACTTGACTTGACTTGACTTGACTTGACTTGACTTGACTTGACTTGACTTGACTTGACTTGACTTGACTTGACTTGACTTGACTTGACTTGACTTGACTTGACTTGACTTGACTTGACTTGACTTGACTTGACTTGACTTGACTTGACTTGACTTGACTTGACTTGACTTGACTTGACTTGACTTGACTTGACTTGACTTGACTTGACTTGACTTGACTTGACTTGACTTGACTTGACTTGACTTGACTTGACTTGACCTGACTTGACTTGACTTGACTTGACTTGACTTGACTTGACTTGACTTGACTTGACTTGACTTGACTTGACTTGACTTGACTTGACTTGACCTGACTTGACTTGACCTGACTTGACCTGACTTGACTTGACCTGACTTGACTCGACTTGACTCGACTTGACTCGACTCGACTCGACTCGACTCGACTTGACTTGACTTGACTTGACTCGACTCGACTCGACTCGACTCGACTCGACTCGACTCGACTCGACTCGACTCGACTCGACTCGACTCGACTCGACTCGACTCGACTCGACTCGACTCGACTCGACTCGACTCGACTCGACTCGACTCGACTCGACTCGACTCGACTCGACTCGACTCGACTCGACTCGACTCGACTCGACTCGACTCGACTCGACTCGACTCGACTCGACTCGACTCGACTCGACTCGACTCGACTCGACTCGACTCGACTCGACTCGACTCGACTCGACTCGACCTGACTTCACTTGACTTGACTTGACCTGACTTGACCTGACTTGACTTGACCTGACTTGACCTGACTTGACCTGACTTGACTTGACTTGACTTGACCTGACTTGACTTGACCTGACTTGACTTGACTTGACTTGACCTGACTTGACTCGACTCGACTCGACTCGACTTGACTCGACTTGACTCGACTTGACTCGACTCGACTCGACTCGACTCGACTCGACTCGACTCGACTCGACTCGACTCGACTCGACTCGACTCGACTCGACTCGACTCGACTCGACTCGACTCGACTCGACTCGACTCGACTCGACTCGACTCGACTCGACTCGACTCGACTCGACTCGACTCGACTCGACTCGACTCGACTCGACTCGACTCGACTCGACTCGACTCGACTCGACTCGACTCGACTCGACTCGACTCGACTCGACTCGACTCGACTCGACTCGACTCGACTCGACTCGACTCGACTCGACTCGACTCGACTCGACTCGACTCGACTCGACTCGACTCGACTCGACTCGACTCGACTCGACTCGACTCGACTCGACTCGACTCGACTCGACTCGACTCGACTCGACTCGACTCGACTCGACTCGACTCGACTCGACTCGACTCGACTCGACTCGACTCGACTCGACTCGACTCGACTCGACTCGACTCGACTCGACTCGACTCGACTCGACTCGACTCGACTCGACTCGACTCGACTCGACTCGACTTGACTTGACTTGACTTGACTTGACTTGACTTGACTTGACTTGACTTGACTTGACTTGACTTGACTTGACTTGACTTGACTTGACTTGACTTGACTTGACTTGACTTGACTTGACTTGACTTGACTTGACTTGACTTGACTTGACTTGACTTGACTTGACTTGACTTGACTTGACTTGACTTGACTTGACTTGACTTGACTTGACTTGACTTGACTTGACTTGACTTGACTTGACTTGACTTGACTTGACTTGACTTGACTTGACTTGACTTGACTTGACTTGACTTGACTTGACTTGACTTGACTTGACTTGACTTGACTTGACTTGACTTGACTTGACTTGACTTGACTTGACTTGACTTGACTTGACTTGACTTGACTTGACTTGACTTGACTTGACTTGACTTGACTTGACTTGACTTGACTTGACTTGACTTGACTTGACTTGACTTGACTTGACTTGACTTGACTTGACTTGACTTGACTTGACTTGACTTGACTTGACTTGACTTGACTTGACTTGACTTGACTTGACTTGACTTGACTTGACTTGACTTGACTTGACTTGACTTGACTTGACTTGACTTGACTTGACTTGACTTGACTTGACTTGACTTGACTTGACTTGACTTGACTTGACTTGACTTGACTTGACTTGACTTGACTTGACTTGACTTGACTTGACTTGACTTGACTTGACTTGACTTGACTTGACTTGACTTGACTTGACTTGACTTGACTTGACTTGACTTGACTTGACTTGACTTGACTTGACTTGACTTGACTTGACTTGACTTGACTTGACTTGACTTGACTTGACTTGACTTGACTTGACTTGACTTGACTTGACTTGACTTGACTTGACTTGACTTGACTTGACTTGACTTGACTTGACTTGACTTGACTTGACTTGACTTGACTTGACTTGACTTGACTTGACTTGACTTGACTTGACTTGACTTGACTTGACTTGACTTGACTTGACTTGACTTGACTTGACTTGACTTGACTTGACTTGACTTGACTTGACTTGACTTGACTTGACTTGACTTGACTTGACTTGACTTGACTTGACTTGACTTGACTTGACTTGACTTGACTTGACTTGACTTGACTTGACTTGACTTGACTTGACTTGACTTGACTTGACTTGACTTGACTTGACTTGACTTGACTTGACTTGACTTGACTTGACTTGACTTGACTTGACTTGACTTGACTTGACTTGACTTGACTTGACTTGACTTGACTTGACTTGACTTGACTTGACTTGACTTGACTTGACTTGACTTGACTTGACTTGACTTGACTTGACTTGACTTGACTTGACTTGACTTGACTTGACTTGACTTGACTTGACTTGACTTGACTTGACTTGACTTGACTTGACTTGACTTGACTTGACTTGACTTGACTTGACTTGACTTGACTTGACTTGACTTGACTTGACTTGACTTGACTTGACTTGACTTGACTTGACTTGACTTGACTTGACTTGACTTGACTTGACTTGACTTGACTTGACTTGACTTGACTTGACTTGACTTGACTTGACTTGACTTGACTTGACTTGACTTGACTTGACTTGACTTGACTTGACTTGACTTGACTTGACTTGACTTGACTTGACTTGACTTGACTTGACTTGACTTGACTTGACTTGACTTGACTTGACTTGACTTGACTTGACTTGACTTGACTTGACTTGACTTGACTTGACTTGACTTGACTTGACTTGACTTGACTTGACTTGACTTGACTTGACTTGACTTGACTTGACTTGACTTGACTTGACTTGACTTGACTTGACTTGACTTGACTTGACTTGACTTGACTTGACTTGACTTGACTTGACTTGACTTGACTTGACTTGACTTGACTTGACTTGACTTGACTTGACTTGACTTGACTTGACTTGACTTGACTTGACTTGACTTGACTTGACTTGACTTGACTTGACTTGACTTGACTTGACTTGACTTGACTTGACTTGACTTGACTTGACTTGACTTGACTTGACTTGACTTGACTTGACTTGACTTGACTTGACTTGACTTGACTTGACTTGACTTGACTTGACTTGACTTGACTTGACTTGACTTGACTTGACTTGACTTGACTTGACTTGACTTGACTTGACTTGACTTGACTTGACTTGACTTGACTTGACTTGACTTGACTTGACTTGACTTGACTTGACTTGACTTGACTTGACTTGACTTGACTTGACTTGACTTGACTTGACTTGACTTGACTTGACTTGACTTGACTTGACTTGACTTGACTTGACTTGACTTGACTTGACTTGACTTGACTTGACTTGACTTGACTTGACTTGACTTGACTTGACTTGACTTGACTTGACTTGACTTGACTTGACTTGACTTGACTTGACTTGACTTGACTTGACTTGACTTGACTTGACTTGACTTGACTTGACTTGACTTGACTTGACTTGACTTGACTTGACTTGACTTGACTTGACTTGACTTGACTTGACTTGACTTGACTTGACTTGACTTGACTTGACTTGACTTGACTTGACTTGACTTGACTTGACTTGACTTGACTTGACTTGACTTGACTTGACTTGACTTGACTTGACTTGACTTGACTTGACTTGACTTGACTTGACTTGACTTGACTTGACTTGACTTGACTTGACTTGACTTGACTTGACTTGACTTGACTTGACTTGACTTGACTTGACTTGACTTGACTTGACTTGACTTGACTTGACTTGACTTGACTTGACTTGACTTGACTTGACTTGACTTGACTTGACTTGACTTGACTTGACTTGACTTGACTTGACTTGACTTGACTTGACTTGACTTGACTTGACTTGACTTGACTTGACTTGACTTGACTTGACTTGACTTGACTTGACTTGACTTGACTTGACTTGACTTGACTTGACTTGACTTGACTTGACTTGACTTGACTTGACTTGACTTGACTTGACTTGACTTGACTTGACTTGACTTGACTTGACTTGACTTGACTTGACTTGACTTGACTTGACTTGACTTGACTTGACTTGACTTGACTTGACTTGACTTGACTTGACTTGACTTGACTTGACTTGACTTGACTTGACTTGACTTGACTTGACTTGACTTGACTTGACTTGACTTGACTTGACTTGACTTGACTTGACTTGACTTGACTTGACTTGACTTGACTTGACTTGACTTGACTTGACTTGACTTGACTTGACTTGACTTGACTTGACTTGACTTGACTTGACTTGACTTGACTTGACTTGACTTGACTTGACTTGACTTGACTTGACTTGACTTGACTTGACTTGACTTGACTTGACTTGACTTGACTTGACTTGACTTGACTTGACTTGACTTGACTTGACTTGACTTGACTTGACTTGACTTGACTTGACTTGACTTGACTTGACTTGACTTGACTTGACTTGACTTGACTTGACTTGACTTGACTTGACTTGACTTGACTTGACTTGACTTGACTTGACTTGACTTGACTTGACTTGACTTGACTTGACTTGACTTGACTTGACTTGACTTGACTTGACTTGACTTGACTTGACTTGACTTGACTTGACTTGACTTGACTTGACTTGACTTGACTTGACTTGACTTGACTTGACTTGACTTGACTTGACTTGACTTGACTTGACTTGACTTGACTTGACTTGACTTGACTTGACTTGACTTGACTTGACTTGACTTGACTTGACTTGACTTGACTTGACTTGACTTGACTTGACTTGACTTGACTTGACTTGACTTGACTTGACTTGACTTGACTTGACTTGACTTGACTTGACTTGACTTGACTTGACTTGACTTGACTTGACTTGACTTGACTTGACTTGACTTGACTTGACTTGACTTGACTTGACTTGACTTGACTTGACTTGACTTGACTTGACTTGACTTGACTTGACTTGACTTGACTTGACTTGACTTGACTTGACTTGACTTGACTTGACTTGACTTGACTTGACTTGACTTGACTTGACTTGACTTGACTTGACTTGACTTGACTTGACTTGACTTGACTTGACTTGACTTGACTTGACTTGACTTGACTTGACTTGACTTGACTTGACTTGACTTGACTTGACTTGACTTGACTTGACTTGACTTGACTTGACTTGACTTGACTTGACTTGACTTGACTTGACTTGACTTGACTTGACTTGACTTGACTTGACTTGACTTGACTTGACTTGACTTGACTTGACTTGACTTGACTTGACTTGACTTGACTTGACTTGACTTGACTTGACTTGACTTGACTTGACTTGACTTGACTTGACTTGACTTGACTTGACTTGACTTGACTTGACTTGACTTGACTTGACTTGACTTGACTTGACTTGACTTGACTTGACTTGACTTGACTTGACTTGACTTGACTTGACTTGACTTGACTTGACTTGACTTGACTTGACTTGACTTGACTTGACTTGACTTGACTTGACTTGACTTGACTTGACTTGACTTGACTTGACTTGACTTGACTTGACTTGACTTGACTTGACTTGACTTGACTTGACTTGACTTGACTTGACTTGACTTGACTTGACTTGACTTGACTTGACTTGACTTGACTTGACTTGACTTGACTTGACTTGACTTGACTTGACTTGACTTGACTTGACTTGACTTGACTTGACTTGACTTGACTTGACTTGACTTGACTTGACTTGACTTGACTTGACTTGACTTGACTTGACTTGACTTGACTTGACTTGACTTGACTTGACTTGACTTGACTTGACTTGACTTGACTTGACTTGACTTGACTTGACTTGACTTGACTTGACTTGACTTGACTTGACTTGACTTGACTTGACTTGACTTGACTTGACTTGACTTGACTTGACTTGACTTGACTTGACTTGACTTGACTTGACTTGACTTGACTTGACTTGACTTGACTTGACTTGACTTGACTTGACTTGACTTGACTTGACTTGACTTGACTTGACTTGACTTGACTTGACTTGACTTGACTTGACTTGACTTGACTTGACTTGACTTGACTTGACTTGACTTGACTTGACTTGACTTGACTTGACTTGACTTGACTTGACTTGACTTGACTTGACTTGACTTGACTTGACTTGACTTGACTTGACTTGACTTGACTTGACTTGACTTGACTTGACTTGACTTGACTTGACTTGACTTGACTTGACTTGACTTGACTTGACTTGACTTGACTTGACTTGACTTGACTTGACTTGACTTGACTTGACTTGACTTGACTTGACTTGACTTGACTTGACTTGACTTGACTTGACTTGACTTGACTTGACTTGACTTGACTTGACTTGACTTGACTTGACTTGACTTGACTTGACTTGACTTGACTTGACTTGACTTGACTTGACTTGACTTGACTTGACTTGACTTGACTTGACTTGACTTGACTTGACTTGACTTGACTTGACTTGACTTGACTTGACTTGACTTGACTTGACTTGACTTGACTTGACTTGACTTGACTTGACTTGACTTGACTTGACTTGACTTGACTTGACTTGACTTGACTTGACTTGACTTGACTTGACTTGACTTGACTTGACTTGACTTGACTTGACTTGACTTGACTTGACTTGACTTGACTTGACTTGACTTGACTTGACTTGACTTGACTTGACTTGACTTGACTTGACTTGACTTGACTTGACTTGACTTGACTTGACTTGACTTGACTTGACTTGACTTGACTTGACTTGACTTGACTTGACTTGACTTGACTTGACTTGACTTGACTTGACTTGACTTGACTTGACTTGACTTGACTTGACTTGACTTGACTTGACTTGACTTGACTTGACTTGACTTGACTTGACTTGACTTGACTTGACTTGACTTGACTTGACTTGACTTGACTTGACTTGACTTGACTTGACTTGACTTGACTTGACTTGACTTGACTTGACTTGACTTGACTTGACTTGAC
Source organism: Sicus ferrugineus (assembly GCA_922984085.1). Classification (NCBI taxonomy): domain Eukaryota; kingdom Metazoa; phylum Arthropoda; class Insecta; order Diptera; family Conopidae; genus Sicus; species Sicus ferrugineus. The sequence goes on from OV277349.1 coordinate 15,596,594, forward strand.
TTGACTTGACTTGACTTGACTTGACTTGACTTGACTTGACTTGACTTGACTTGACTTGACTTGACTTGACTTGACTTGACTTGACTTGACTTGACTTGACTTGACTTGACTTGACTTGACTTGACTTGACTTGACTTGACTTGACTTGACTTGACTTGACTTGACTTGACTTGACTTGACTTGACTTGACTTGACTTGACTTGACTTGACTTGACTTGACTTGACTTGACTTGACTTGACTTGACTTGACTTGACTTGACTTGACTTGACTTGACTTGACTTGACTTGACTTGACTTGACTTGACTTGACTTGACTTGACTTGACTTGACTTGACTTGACTTGACTTGACTTGACTTGACTTGACTTGACTTGACTTGACTTGACTTGACTTGACTTGACTTGACTTGACTTGACTTGACTTGACTTGACTTGACTTGACTTGACTTGACTTGACTTGACTTGACTTGACTTGACTTGACTTGACTTGACTTGACTTGACTTGACTTGACTTGACTTGACTTGACTTGACTTGACTTGACTTGACTTGACTTGACTTGACTTGACTTGACTTGACTTGACTTGACTTGACTTGACTTGACTTGACTTGACTTGACTTGACTTGACTTGACTTGACTTGACTTGACTTGACTTGACTTGACTTGACTTGACTTGACTTGACTTGACTTGACTTGACTTGACTTGACTTGACTTGACTTGACTTGACTTGACTTGACTTGACTTGACTTGACTTGACTTGACTTGACTTGACTTGACTTGACTTGACTTGACTTGACTTGACTTGACTTGACTTGACTTGACTTGACTTGACTTGACTTGACTTGACTTGACTTGACTTGACTTGACTTGACTTGACTTGACTTGACTTGACTTGACTTGACTTGACTTGACTTGACTTGACTTGACTTGACTTGACTTGACTTGACTTGACTTGACTTGACTTGACTTGACTTGACTTGACTTGACTTGACTTGACTTGACTTGACTTGACTTGACTTGACTTGACTTGACTTGACTTGACTTGACTTGACTTGACTTGACTTGACTTGACTTGACTTGACTTGACTTGACTTGACTTGACTTGACTTGACTTGACTTGACTTGACTTGACTTGACTTGACTTGACTTGACTTGACTTGACTTGACTTGACTTGACTTGACTTGACTTGACTTGACTTGACTTGACTTGACTTGACTTGACTTGACTTGACTTGACTTGACTTGACTTGACTTGACTTGACTTGACTTGACTTGACTTGACTTGACTTGACTTGACTTGACTTGACTTGACTTGACTTGACTTGACTTGACTTGACTTGACTTGACTTGACTTGACTTGACTTGACTTGACTTGACTTGACTTGACTTGACTTGACTTGACTTGACTTGACTTGACTTGACTTGACTTGACTTGACTTGACTTGACTTGACTTGACTTGACTTGACTTGACTTGACTTGACTTGACTTGACTTGACTTGACTTGACTTGACTTGACTTGACTTGACTTGACTTGACTTGACTTGACTTGACTTGACTTGACTTGACTTGACTTGACTTGACTTGACTTGACTTGACTTGACTTGACTTGACTTGACTTGACTTGACTTGACTTGACTTGACTTGACTTGACTTGACTTGACTTGACTTGACTTGACTTGACTTGACTTGACTTGACTTGACTTGACTTGACTTGACTTGACTTGACTTGACTTGACTTGACTTGACTTGACTTGACTTGACTTGACTTGACTTGACTTGACTTGACTTGACTTGACTTGACTTGACTTGACTTGACTTGACTTGACTTGACTTGACTTGACTTGACTTGACTTGACTTGACTTGACTTGACTTGACTTGACTTGACTTGACTTGACTTGACTTGACTTGACTTGACTTGACTTGACTTGACTTGACTTGACTTGACTTGACTTGACTTGACTTGACTTGACTTGACTTGACTTGACTTGACTTGACTTGACTTGACTTGACTTGACTTGACTTGACTTGACTTGACTTGACTTGACTTGACTTGACTTGACTTGACTTGACTTGACTTGACTTGACTTGACTTGACTTGACTTGACTTGACTTGACTTGACTTGACTTGACTTGACTTGACTTGACTTGACTTGACTTGACTTGACTTGACTTGACTTGACTTGACTTGACTTGACTTGACTTGACTTGACTTGACTTGACTTGACTTGACTTGACTTGACTTGACTTGACTTGACTTGACTTGACTTGACTTGACTTGACTTGACTTGACTTGACTTGACTTGACTTGACTTGACTTGACTTGACTTGACTTGACTTGACTTGACTTGACTTGACTTGACTTGACTTGACTTGACTTGACTTGACTTGACTTGACTTGACTTGACTTGACTTGACTTGACTTGACTTGACTTGACTTGACTTGACTTGACTTGACTTGACTTGACTTGACTTGACTTGACTTGACTTGACTTGACTTGACTTGACTTGACTTGACTTGACTTGACTTGACTTGACTTGACTTGACTTGACTTGACTTGACTTGACTTGACTTGACTTGACTTGACTTGACTTGACTTGACTTGACTTGACTTGACTTGACTTGACTTGACTTGACTTGACTTGACTTGACTTGACTTGACTTGACTTGACTTGACTTGACTTGACTTGACTTGACTTGACTTGACTTGACTTGACTTGACTTGACTTGACTTGACTTGACTTGACTTGACTTGACTTGACTTGACTTGACTTGACTTGACTTGACTTGACTTGACTTGACTTGACTTGACTTGACTTGACTTGACTTGACTTGACTTGACTTGACTTGACTTGACTTGACTTGACTTGACTTGACTTGACTTGACTTGACTTGACTTGACTTGACTTGACTTGACTTGACTTGACTTGACTTGACTTGACTTGACTTGACTTGACTTGACTTGACTTGACTTGACTTGACTTGACTTGACTTGACTTGACTTGACTTGACTTGACTTGACTTGACTTGACTTGACTTGACTTGACTTGACTTGACTTGACTTGACTTGACTTGACTTGACTTGACTTGACTTGACTTGACTTGACTTGACTTGACTTGACTTGACTTGACTTGACTTGACTTGACTTGACTTGACTTGACTTGACTTGACTTGACTTGACTTGACTTGACTTGACTTGACTTGACTTGACTTGACTTGACTTGACTTGACTTGACTTGACTTGACTTGACTTGACTTGACTTGACTTGACTTGACTTGACTTGACTTGACTTGACTTGACTTGACTTGACTTGACTTGACTTGACTTGACTTGACTTGACTTGACTTGACTTGACTTGACTTGACTTGACTTGACTTGACTTGACTTGACTTGACTTGACTTGACTTGACTTGACTTGACTTGACTTGACTTGACTTGACTTGACTTGACTTGACTTGACTTGACTTGACTTGACTTGACTTGACTTGACTTGACTTGACTTGACTTGACTTGACTTGACTTGACTTGACTTGACTTGACTTGACTTGACTTGACTTGACTTGACTTGACTTGACTTGACTTGACTTGACTTGACTTGACTTGACTTGACTTGACTTGACTTGACTTGACTTGACTTGACTTGACTTGACTTGACTTGACTTGACTTGACTTGACTTGACTTGACTTGACTTGACTTGACTTGACTTGACTTGACTTGACTTGACTTGACTTGACTTGACTTGACTTGACTTGACTTGACTTGACTTGACTTGACTTGACTTGACTTGACTTGACTTGACTTGACTTGACTTGACTTGACTTGACTTGACTTGACTTGACTTGACTTGACTTGACTTGACTTGACTTGACTTGACTTGACTTGACTTGACTTGACTTGACTTGACTTGACTTGACTTGACTTGACTTGACTTGACTTGACTTGACTTGACTTGACTTGACTTGACTTGACTTGACTTGACTTGACTTGACTTGACTTGACTTGACTTGACTTGACTTGACTTGACTTGACTTGACTTGACTTGACTTGACTTGACTTGACTTGACTTGACTTGACTTGACTTGACTTGACTTGACTTGACTTGACTTGACTTGACTTGACTTGACTTGACTTGACTTGACTTGACTTGACTTGACTTGACTTGACTTGACTTGACTTGACTTGACTTGACTTGACTTGACTTGACTTGACTTGACTTGACTTGACTTGACTTGACTTGACTTGACTTGACTTGACTTGACTTGACTTGATCTTGACTTGACTTGACTTGACTTGACTTGACTTGACTTGATTGACTTGACTTGACTTGACTTGACTTGACTTGACTTGACTTGACTTGACTTGACTTGACTTGACTTGACTTGACTTGACTTGACTTGACTTGACTTGACTTGACTTGACTTGACTTGACTTGACTTGACTTGACTTGACTTGACTTGACTTGACTTGACTTGACTTGACTTGACTTGACTTGACTTGACTTGACTTGACTTGACTTGACTTGACTTGACTTGACTTGACTTGACTTGACTTGACTTGACTTGACTTGACTTGACTTGACTTGACTTGACTTGACTTGACTTGACTTGACTTGACTTGACTTGACTTGACTTGACTTGACTTGACTTGACTTGACTTGACTTGACTTGACTTGACTTGACTTGACTTGACTTGACTTGACTTGACTTGACTTGACTTGACTTGACTTGACTTGACTTGACTTGACTTGACTTGACTTGACTTGACTTGACTTGACTTGACTTGACTTGACTTGACTTGACTTGACTTGACTTGACTTGACTTGACTTGACTTGACTTGACTTGACTTGACTTGACTTGACTTGACTTGACTTGACTTGACTTGACTTGACTTGACTTGACTTGACTTGACTTGACTTGACTTGACTTGACTTGACTTGACTTGACTTGACTTGACTTGACTTGACTTGACTTGACTTGACTTGACTTGACTTGACTTGACTTGACTTGACTTGACTTGACTTGACTTGACTTGACTTGACTTGACTTGACTTGACTTGACTTGACTTGACTTGACTTGACTTGACTTGACTTGACTTGACTTGACTTGACTTGACTTGACTTGACTTGACTTGACTTGACTTGACTTGACTTGACTTGACTTGACTTGACTTGACTTGACTTGACTTGACTTGACTTGACTTGACTTGACTTGACTTGACTTGACTTGACTTGACTTGACTTGACTTGACTTGACTTGACTTGACTTGACTTGACTTGACTTGACTTGACTTGACTTGACTTGACTTGACTTGACTTGACTTGACTTGACTTGACTTGACTTGACTTGACTTGACTTGACTTGACTTGACTTGACTTGACTTGACTTGACTTGACTTGACTTGACTTGACTTGACTTGACTTGACTTGACTTGACTTGACTTGACTTGACTTGACTTGACTTGACTTGACTTGACTTGACTTGACTTGACTTGACTTGACTTGACTTGACTTGACTTGACTTGACTTGACTTGACTTGACTTGACTTGACTTGACTTGACTTGACTTGACTTGACTTGACTTGACTTGACTTGACTTGACTTGACTTGACTTGACTTGACTTGACTTGACTTGACTTGACTTGACTTGACTTGACTTGACTTGACTTGACTTGACTTGACTTGACTTGACTTGACTTGACTTGACTTGACTTGACTTGACTTGACTTGACTTGACTTGACTTGACTTGACTTGACTTGACTTGACTTGACTTGACTTGACTTGACTTGACTTGACTTGACTTGACTTGACTTGACTTGACTTGACTTGACTTGACTTGACTTGACTTGACTTGACTTGACTTGACTTGACTTGACTTGACTTGACTTGACTTGACTTGACTTGACTTGACTTGACTTGACTTGACTTGACTTGACTTGACTTGACTTGACTTGACTTGACTTGACTTGACTTGACTTGACTTGACTTGACTTGACTTGACTTGACTTGACTTGACTTGACTTGACTTGACTTGACTTGACTTGACTTGACTTGACTTGACTTGACTTGACTTGACTTGACTTGACTTGACTTGACTTGACTTGACTTGACTTGACTTGACTTGACTTGACTTGACTTGACTTGACTTGACTTGACTTGACTTGACTTGACTTGACTTGACTTGACTTGACTTGACTTGACTTGACTTGACTTGACTTGACTTGACTTGACTTGACTTGACTTGACTTGACTTGACTTGACTTGACTTGACTTGACTTGACTTGACTTGACTTGACTTGACTTGACTTGACTTGACTTGACTTGACTTGACTTGACTTGACTTGACTTGACTTGACTTGACTTGACTTGACTTGACTTGACTTGACTTGACTTGACTTGACTTGACTTGACTTGACTTGACTTGACTTGACTTGACTTGACTTGACTTGACTTGACTTGACTTGACTTGACTTGACTTGACTTGACTTGACTTGACTTGACTTGACTTGACTTGACTTGACTTGACTTGACTTGACTTGACTTGACTTGACTTGACTTGACTTGACTTGACTTGACTTGACTTGACTTGACTTGACTTGACTTGACTTGACTTGACTTGACTTGACTTGACTTGACTTGACTTGACTTGACTTGACTTGACTTGACTTGACTTGACTTGACTTGACTTGACTTGACTTGACTTGACTTGACTTGACTTGACTTGACTTGACTTGACTTGACTTGACTTGACTTGACTTGACTTGACTTGACTTGACTTGACTTGACTTGACTTGACTTGACTTGACTTGACTTGACTTGACTTGACTTGACTTGACTTGACTTGACTTGACTTGACTTGACTTGACTTGACTTGACTTGACTTGACTTGACTTGACTTGACTTGACTTGACTTGACTTGACTTGACTTGACTTGACTTGACTTGACTTGACTTGACTTGACTTGACTTGACTTGACTTGACTTGACTTGACTTGACTTGACTTGACTTGACTTGACTTGACTTGACTTGACTTGACTTGACTTGACTTGACTTGACTTGACTTGACTTGACTTGACTTGACTTGACTTGACTTGACTTGACTTGACTTGACTTGACTTGACTTGACTTGACTTGACTTGACTTGACTTGACACTTGACTTGACTTGACTTGACTTGACTTGACTTGACTTGACTTGACTTGACTTGACTTGACTTGACTTGACTTGACTTGACTTGACTTGACTTGACTTGACTTGACTTGACTTGACTTGACTTGACTTGACTTGACTTGACTTGACTTGACTTGACTTGACTTGACTTGACTTGACTTGACTTGACTTGACTTGACTTGACTTGACTTGACTTGACTTGACTTGACTTGACTTGACTTGACTTGACTTGACTTGACTTGACTTGACTTGACTTGACTTGACTTGACTTGACTTGACTTGACTTGACTTGACTTGACTTGACTTGACTTGACTTGACTTGACTTGACTTGACTTGACTTGACTTGACTTGACTTGACTTGACTTGACTTGACTTGACTTGACTTGACTTGACTTGACTTGACTTGACTTGACTTGACTTGACTTGACTTGACTTGACTTGACTTGACTTGACTTGACTTGACTTGACTTGACTTGACTTGACTTGACTTGACTTGACTTGACTTGACTTGACTTGACTTGACTTGACTTGACTTGACTTGACTTGACTTGACTTGACTTGACTTGACTTGACTTGACTTGACTTGACTTGACTTGACTTGACTTGACTTGACTTGACTTGACTTGACTTGACTTGACTTGACTTGACTTGACTTGACTTGACTTGACTTGACTTGACTTGACTTGACTTGACTTGACTTGACTTGACTTGACTTGACTTGACTTGACTTGACTTGACTTGACTTGACTTGACTTGACTTGACTTGACTTGACTTGACTTGACTTGACTTGACTTGACTTGACTTGACTTGACTTGACTTGACTTGACTTGACTTGACTTGACTTGACTTGACTTGACTTGACTTGACTTGACTTGACTTGACTTGACTTGACTTGACTTGACTTGACTTGACTTGACTTGACTTGACTTGACTTGACTTGACTTGACTTGACTTGACTTGACTTGACTTGACTTGACTTGACTTGACTTGACTTGACTTGACTTGACTTGACTTGACTTGACTTGACTTGACTTGACTTGACTTGACTTGACTTGACTTGACTTGACTTGACTTGACTTGACTTGACTTGACTTGACTTGACTTGACTTGACTTGACTTGACTTGACTTGACTTGACTTGACTTGACTTGACTTGACTTGACTTGACTTGACTTGACTTGACTTGACTTGACTTGACTTGACTTGACTTGACTTGACTTGACTTGACTTGACTTGACTTGACTTGACTTGACTTGACTTGACTTGACTTGACTTGACTTGACTTGACTTGACTTGACTTGACTTGACTTGACTTGACTTGACTTGACTTGACTTGACTTGACTTGACTTGACTTGACTTGACTTGACTTGACTTGACTTGACTTGACTTGACTTGACTTGACTTGACTTGACTTGACTTGACTTGACTTGACTTGACTTGACTTGACTTGACTTGACTTGACTTGACTTGACTTGACTTGACTTGACTTGACTTGACTTGACTTGACTTGACTTGACTTGACTTGACTTGACTTGACTTGACTTGACTTGACTTGACTTGACTTGACTTGACTTGACTTGACTTGACTTGACTTGACTTGACTTGACTTGACTTGACTTGACTTGACTTGACTTGACTTGACTTGACTTGACTTGACTTGACTTGACTTGACTTGACTTGACTTGACTTGACTTGACTTGACTTGACTTGACTTGACTTGACTTGACTTGACTTGACTTGACTTGACTTGACTTGACTTGACTTGACTTGACTTGACTTGACTTGACTTGACTTGACTTGACTTGACTTGACTTGACTTGACTTGACTTGACTTGACTTGACTTGACTTGACTTGACTTGACTTGACTTGACTTGACTTGACTTGACTTGACTTGACTTGACTTGACTTGACTTGACTTGACTTGACTTGACTTGACTTGACTTGACTTGACTTGACTTGACTTGACTTGACTTGACTTGACTTGACTTGACTTGACTTGACTTGACTTGACTTGACTTGACTTGACTTGACTTGACTTGACTTGACTTGACTTGACTTGACTTGACTTGACTTGACTTGACTTGACTTGACTTGACTTGACTTGACTTGACTTGACTTGACTTGACTTGACTTGACTTGACTTGACTTGACTTGACTTGACTTGACTTGACTTGACTTGACTTGACTTGACTTGACTTGACTTGACTTGACTTGACTTGACTTGACTTGACTTGACTTGACTTGACTTGACTTGACTTGACTTGACTTGACTTGACTTGACTTGACTTGACTTGACTTGACTTGACTTGACTTGACTTGACTTGACTTGACTTGACTTGACTTGACTTGACTTGACTTGACTTGACTTGACTTGACTTGACTTGACTTGACTTGACTTGACTTGACTTGACTTGACTTGACTTGACTTGACTTGACTTGACTTGACTTGACTTGACTTGACTTGACTTGACTTGACTTGACTTGACTTGACTTGACTTGACTTGACTTGACTTGACTTGACTTGATTGACTTGACTTGACTTGACTTGACTTGACTTGACTTACTTGACTTGACTTGACTTGACTTGACTTGACTTGACTTGACTTGACTTGACTTGACTTGACTTGACTTGACTTGACTTGACTTGACTTGACTTGACTTGACTTGACTTGACTTGACTTGACTTGACTTGACTTGACTTGACTTGACTTGACTTGACTTGACTTGACTTGACTTGACTTGACTTGACTTGACTTGACTTGACTTGACTTGACTTGACTTGACTTGACTTGACTTGACTTGACTTGACTTGACTTGACTTGACTTGACTTGACTTGACTTGACTTGACTTGACTTGACTTGACTTGACTTGACTTGACTTGACTTGACTTGACTTGACTTGACTTGACTTGACTTGACTTGACTTGACTTGACTTGACTTGACTTGACTTGACTTGACTTGACTTGACTTGACTTGACTTGACTTGACTTGACTTGACTTGACTTGACTTGACTTGACTTGACTTGACTTGACTTGACTTGACTTGACTTGACTTGACTTGACTTGACTTGACTTGACTTGACTTGACTTGACTTGACTTGACTTGACTTGACTTGACTTGACTTGACTTGACTTGACTTGACTTGACTTGACTTGACTTGACTTGACTTGACTTGACTTGACTTGACTTGACTTGACTTGACTTGACTTGACTTGACTTGACTTGACTTGACTTGACTTGACTTGACTTGACTTGACTTGACTTGACTTGACTTGACTTGACTTGACTTGACTTGACTTGACTTGACTTGACTTGACTTGACTTGACTTGACTTGACTTGACTTGACTTGACTTGACTTGACTTGACTTGACTTGACTTGACTTGACTTGACTTGACTTGACTTGACTTGACTTGACTTGACTTGACTTGACTTGACTTGACTTGACTTGACTTGACTTGACTTGACTTGACTTGACTTGACTTGACTTGACTTGACTTGACTTGACTTGACTTGACTTGACTTGACTTGACTTGACTTGACTTGACTTGACTTGACTTGACTTGACTTGACTTGACTTGACTTGACTTGACTTGACTTGACTTGACTTGACTTGACTTGACTTGACTTGACTTGACTTGACTTGACTTGACTTGACTTGACTTGACTTGACTTGACTTGACTTGACTTGACTTGACTTGACTTGACTTGACTTGACTTGACTTGACTTGACTTGACTTGACTTGACTTGACTTGACTTGACTTGACTTGACTTGACTTGACTTGACTTGACTTGACTTGACTTGACTTGACTTGACTTGACTTGACTTGACTTGACTTGACTTGACTTGACTTGACTTGACTTGACTTGACTTGACTTGACTTGACTTGACTTGACTTGACTTGACTTGACTTGACTTGACTTGACTTGACTTGACTTGACTTGACTTGACTTGACTTGACTTGACTTGACTTGACTTGACTTGACTTGACTTGACTTGACTTGACTTGACTTGACTTGACTTGACTTGACTTGACTTGACTTGACTTGACTTGACTTGACTTGACTTGACTTGACTTGACTTGACTTGACTTGACTTGACTTGACTTGACTTGACTTGACTTGACTTGACTTGACTTGACTTGACTTGACTTGACTTGACTTGACTTGACTTGACTTGACTTGACTTGACTTGACTTGACTTGACTTGACTTGACTTGACTTGACTTGACTTGACTTGACTTGACTTGACTTGACTTGACTTGACTTGACTTGACTTGACTTGACTTGACTTGACTTGACTTGACTTGACTTGACTTGACTTGACTTGACTTGACTTGACTTGACTTGACTTGACTTGACTTGACTTGACTTGACTTGACTTGACTTGACTTGACTTGACTTGACTTGACTTGACTTGACTTGACTTGACTTGACTTGACTTGACTTGACTTGACTTGACTTGACTTGACTTGACTTGACTTGACTTGACTTGACTTGACTTGACTTGACTTGACTTGACTTGACTTGACTTGACTTGACTTGACTTGACTTGACTTGACTTGACTTGACTTGACTTGACTTGACTTGACTTGACTTGACTTGACTTGACTTGACTTGACTTGACTTGACTTGACTTGACTTGACTTGACTTGACTTGACTTGACTTGACTTGACTTGACTTGACTTGACTTGACTTGACTTGACTTGACTTGACTTGACTTGACTTGACTTGACTTGACTTGACTTGACTTGACTTGACTTGACTTGACTTGACTTGACTTGACTTGACTTGACTTGACTTGACTTGACTTGACTTGACTTGACTTGACTTGACTTGACTTGACTTGACTTGACTTGACTTGACTTGACTTGACTTGACTTGACTTGACTTGACTTGACTTGACTTGACTTGACTTGACTTGACTTGACTTGACTTGACTTGACTTGACTTGACTTGACTTGACTTGACTTGACTTGACTTGACTTGACTTGACTTGACTTGACTTGACTTGACTTGACTTGACTTGACTTGACTTGACTTGACTTGACTTGACTTGACTTGACTTGACTTGACTTGACTTGACTTGACTTGACTTGACTTGACTTGACTTGACTTGACTTGACTTGACTTGACTTGACTTGACTTGACTTGACTTGACTTGACTTGACTTGACTTGACTTGACTTGACTTGACTTGACTTGACTTGACTTGACTTGACTTGACTTGACTTGACTTGACTTGACTTGACTTGACTTGACTTGACTTGACTTGACTTGACTTGACTTGACTTGACTTGACTTGACTTGACTTGACTTGACTTGACTTGACTTGACTTGACTTGACTTGACTTGACTTGACTTGACTTGACTTGACTTGACTTGACTTGACTTGACTTGACTTGACTTGACTTGACTTGACTTGACTTGACTTGACTTGACTTGACTTGACTTGACTTGACTTGACTTGACTTGACTTGACTTGACTTGACTTGACTTGACTTGACTTGACTTGACTTGACTTGACTTGACTTGACTTGACTTGACTTGACTTGACTTGACTTGACTTGACTTGACTTGACTTGACTTGACTTGACTTGACTTGACTTGACTTGACTTGACTTGACTTGACTTGACTTGACTTGACTTGACTTGACTTGACTTGACTTGACTTGACTTGACTTGACTTGACTTGACTTGACTTGACTTGACTTGACTTGACTTGACTTGACTTGACTTGACTTGACTTGACTTGACTTGACTTGACTTGACTTGACTTGACTTGACTTGACTTGACTTGACTTGACTTGACTTGACTTGACTTGACTTGACTTGACTTGACTTGACTTGACTTGACTTGACTTGACTTGACTTGACTTGACTTGACTTGACTTGACTTGACTTGACTTGACTTGACTTGACTTGACTTGACTTGACTTGACTTGACTTGACTTGACTTGACTTGACTTGACTTGACTTGACTTGACTTGACTTGACTTGACTTGACTTGACTTGACTTGACTTGACTTGACTTGACTTGACTTGACTTGACTTGACTTGACTTGACTTGACTTGACTTGACTTGACTTGACTTGACTTGACTTGACTTGACTTGACTTGACTTGACTTGACTTGACTTGACTTGACTTGACTTGACTTGACTTGACTTGACTTGACTTGACTTGACTTGACTTGACTTGACTTGACTTGACTTGACTTGACTTGACTTGACTTGACTTGACTTGACTTGACTTGACTTGACTTGACTTGACTTGACTTGACTTGACTTGACTTGACTTGACTTGACTTGACTTGACTTGACTTGACTTGACTTGACTTGACTTGACTTGACTTGACTTGACTTGACTTGACTTGACTTGACTTGACTTGACTTGACTTGACTTGACTTGACTTGACTTGACTTGACTTGACTTGACTTGACTTGACTTGACTTGACTTGACTTGACTTGACTTGACTTGACTTGACTTGACTTGACTTGACTTGACTTGACTTGACTTGACTTGACTTGACTTGACTTGACTTGACTTGACTTGACTTGACTTGACTTGACTTGACTTGACTTGACTTGACTTGACTTGACTTGACTTGACTTGACTTGACTTGACTTGACTTGACTTGACTTGACTTGACTTGACTTGACTTGACTTGACTTGACTTGACTTGACTTGACTTGACTTGACTTGACTTGACTTGACTTGACTTGACTTGACTTGACTTGACTTGACTTGACTTGACTTGACTTGACTTGACTTGACTTGACTTGACTTGACTTGACTTGACTTGACTTGACTTGACTTGACTTGACTTGACTTGACTTGACTTGACTTGACTTGACTTGACTTGACTTGACTTGACTTGACTTGACTTGACTTGACTTGACTTGACTTGACTTGACTTGACTTGACTTGACTTGACTTGACTTGACTTGACTTGACTTGACTTGACTTGACTTGACTTGACTTGACTTGACTTGACTTGACTTGACTTGACTTGACTTGACTTGACTTGACTTGACTTGACTTGACTTGACTTGACTTGACTTGACTTGACTTGACTTGACTTGACTTGACTTGACTTGACTTGACTTGACTTGACTTGACTTGACTTGACTTGACTTGACTTGACTTGACTTGACTTGACTTGACTTGACTTGACTTGACTTGACTTGACTTGACTTGACTTGACTTGACTTGACTTGACTTGACTTGACTTGACTTGACTTGACTTGACTTGACTTGACTTGACTTGACTTGACTTGACTTGACTTGACTTGACTTGACTTGACTTGACTTGACTTGACTTGACTTGACTTGACTTGACTTGACTTGACTTGACTTGACTTGACTTGACTTGACTTGACTTGACTTGACTTGACTTGACTTGACTTGACTTGACTTGACTTGACTTGACTTGACTTGACTTGACTTGACTTGACTTGACTTGACTTGACTTGACTTGACTTGACTTGACTTGACTTGACTTGACTTGACTTGACTTGACTTGACTTGACTTGACTTGACTTGACTTGACTTGACTTGACTTGACTTGACTTGACTTGACTTGACTTGACTTGACTTGACTTGACTTGACTTGACTTGACTTGACTTGACTTGACTTGACTTGACTTGACTTGACTTGACTTGACTTGACTTGACTTGACTTGACTTGACTTGACTTGACTTGACTTGACTTGACTTGACTTGACTTGACTTGACTTGACTTGACTTGACTTGACTTGACTTGACTTGACTTGACTTGACTTGACTTGACTTGACTTGACTTGACTTGACTTGACTTGACTTGACTTGACTTGACTTGACTTGACTTGACTTGACTTGACTTGACTTGACTTGACTTGACTTGACTTGACTTGACTTGACTTGACTTGACTTGACTTGACTTGACTTGACTTGACTTGACTTGACTTGACTTGACTTGACTTGACTTGACTTGACTTGACTTGACTTGACTTGACTTGACTTGACTTGACTTGACTTGACTTGACTTGACTTGACTTGACTTGACTTGACTTGACTTGACTTGACTTGACTTGACTTGACTTGACTTGACTTGACTTGACTTGACTTGACTTGACTTGACTTGACTTGACTTGACTTGACTTGACTTGACTTGACTTGACTTGACTTGACTTGACTTGACTTGACTTGACTTGACTTGACTTGACTTGACTTGACTTGACTTGACTTGACTTGACTTGACTTGACTTGACTTGACTTGACTTGACTTGACTTGACTTGACTTGACTTGACTTGACTTGACTTGACTTGACTTGACTTGACTTGACTTGACTTGACTTGACTTGACTTGACTTGACTTGACTTGACTTGACTTGACTTGACTTGACTTGACTTGACTTGACTTGACTTGACTTGACTTGACTTGACTTGACTTGACTTGACTTGACTTGACTTGACTTGACTTGACTTGACTTGACTTGACTTGACTTGACTTGACTTGACTTGACTTGACTTGACTTGACTTGACTTGACTTGACTTGACTTGACTTGACTTGACTTGACTTGACTTGACTTGACTTGACTTGACTTGACTTGACTTGACTTGACTTGACTTGACTTGACTTGACTTGACTTGACTTGACTTGACTTGACTTGACTTGACTTGACTTGACTTGACTTGACTTGACTTGACTTGACTTGACTTGACTTGACTTGACTTGACTTGACTTGACTTGACTTGACTTGACTTGACTTGACTTGACTTGACTTGACTTGACTTGACTTGACTTGACTTGACTTGACTTGACTTGACTTGACTTGACTTGACTTGACTTGACTTGACTTGACTTGACTTGACTTGACTTGACTTGACTTGACTTGACTTGACTTGACTTGACTTGACTTGACTTGACTTGACTTGACTTGACTTGACTTGACTTGACTTGACTTGACTTGACTTGACTTGACTTGACTTGACTTGACTTGACTTGACTTGACTTGACTTGACTTGACTTGACTTGACTTGACTTGACTTGACTTGACTTGACTTGACTTGACTTGACTTGACTTGACTTGACTTGACTTGACTTGACTTGACTTGACTTGACTTGACTTGACTTGACTTGACTTGACTTGACTTGACTTGACTTGACTTGACTTGACTTGACTTGACTTGACTTGACTTGACTTGACTTGACTTGACTTGACTTGACTTGACTTGACTTGACTTGACTTGACTTGACTTGACTTGACTTGACTTGACTTGACTTGACTTGACTTGACTTGACTTGACTTGACTTGACTTGACTTGACTTGACTTGACTTGACTTGACTTGACTTGACTTGACTTGACTTGACTTGACTTGACTTGACTTGACTTGACTTGACTTGACTTGACTTGACTTGACTTGACTTGACTTGACTTGACTTGACTTGACTTGACTTGACTTGACTTGACTTGACTTGACTTGACTTGACTTGACTTGACTTGACTTGACTTGACTTGACTTGACTTGACTTGACTTGACTTGACTTGACTTGACTTGACTTGACTTGACTTGACTTGACTTGACTTGACTTGACTTGACTTGACTTGACTTGACTTGACTTGACTTGACTTGACTTGACTTGACTTGACTTGACTTGACTTGACTTGACTTGACTTGACTTGACTTGACTTGACTTGACTTGACTTGACTTGACTTGACTTGACTTGACTTGACTTGACTTGACTTGACTTGACTTGACTTGACTTGACTTGACTTGACTTGACTTGACTTGACTTGACTTGACTTGACTTGACTTGACTTGACTTGACTTGACTTGACTTGACTTGACTTGACTTGACTTGACTTGACTTGACTTGACTTGACTTGACTTGACTTGACTTGACTTGACTTGACTTGACTTGACTTGACTTGACTTGACTTGACTTGACTTGACTTGACTTGACTTGACTTGACTTGACTTGACTTGACTTGACTTGACTTGACTTGACTTGACTTGACTTGACTTGACTTGACTTGACTTGACTTGACTTGACTTGACTTGACTTGACTTGACTTGACTTGACTTGACTTGACTTGACTTGACTTGACTTGACTTGACTTGACTTGACTTGACTTGACTTGACTTGACTTGACTTGACTTGACTTGACTTGACTTGACTTGACTTGACTTGACTTGACTTGACTTGACTTGACTTGACTTGACTTGACTTGACTTGACTTGACTTGACTTGACTTGACTTGACTTGACTTGACTTGACTTGACTTGACTTGACTTGACTTGACTTGACTTGACTTGACTTGACTTGACTTGACTTGACTTGACTTGACTTGACTTGACTTGACTTGACTTGACTTGACTTGACTTGACTTGACTTGACTTGACTTGACTTGACTTGACTTGACTTGACTTGACTTGACTTGACTTGACTTGACTTGACTTGACTTGACTTGACTTGACTTGACTTGACTTGACTTGACTTGACTTGACTTGACTTGACTTGACTTGACTTGACTTGACTTGACTTGACTTGACTTGACTTGACTTGACTTGACTTGACTTGACTTGACTTGACTTGACTTGACTTGACTTGACTTGACTTGACTTGACTTGACTTGACTTGACTTGACTTGACTTGACTTGACTTGACTTGACTTGACTTGACTTGACTTGACTTGACTTGACTTGACTTGACTTGACTTGACTTGACTTGACTTGACTTGACTTGACTTGACTTGACTTGACTTGACTTGACTTGACTTGACTTGACTTGACTTGACTTGACTTGACTTGACTTGACTTGACTTGACTTGACTTGACTTGACTTGACTTGACTTGACTTGACTTGACTTGACTTGACTTGACTTGACTTGACTTGACTTGACTTGACTTGACTTGACTTGACTTGACTTGACTTGACTTGACTTGACTTGACTTGACTTGACTTGACTTGACTTGACTTGACTTGACTTGACTTGACTTGACTTGACTTGACTTGACTTGACTTGACTTGACTTGACTTGACTTGACTTGACTTGACTTGACTTGACTTGACTTGACTTGACTTGACTTGACTTGACTTGACTTGACTTGACTTGACTTGACTTGACTTGACTTGACTTGACTTGACTTGACTTGACTTGACTTGACTTGACTTGACTTGACTTGACTTGACTTGACTTGACTTGACTTGACTTGACTTGACTTGACTTGACTTGACTTGACTTGACTTGACTTGACTTGACTTGACTTGACTTGACTTGACTTGACTTGACTTGACTTGACTTGACTTGACTTGACTTGACTTGACTTGACTTGACTTGACTTGACTTGACTTGACTTGACTTGACTTGACTTGACTTGACTTGACTTGACTTGACTTGACTTGACTTGACTTGACTTGACTTGACTTGACTTGACTTGACTTGACTTGACTTGACTTGACTTGACTTGACTTGACTTGACTTGACTTGACTTGACTTGACTTGACTTGACTTGACTTGACTTGACTTGACTTGACTTGACTTGACTTGACTTGACTTGACTTGACTTGACTTGACTTGACTTGACTTGACTTGACTTGACTTGACTTGACTTGACTTGACTTGACTTGACTTGACTTGACTTGACTTGACTTGACTTGACTTGACTTGACTTGACTTGACTTGACTTGACTTGACTTGACTTGACTTGACTTGACTTGACTTGACTTGACTTGACTTGACTTGACTTGACTTGACTTGACTTGACTTGACTTGACTTGACTTGACTTGACTTGACTTGACTTGACTTGACTTGACTTGACTTGACTTGACTTGACTTGACTTGACTTGACTTGACTTGACTTGACTTGACTTGACTTGACTTGACTTGACTTGACTTGACTTGACTTGACTTGACTTGACTTGACTTGACTTGACTTGACTTGACTTGACTTGACTTGACTTGACTTGACTTGACTTGACTTGACTTGACTTGACTTGACTTGACTTGACTTGACTTGACTTGACTTGACTTGACTTGACTTGACTTGACTTGACTTGACTTGACTTGACTTGACTTGACTTGACTTGACTTGACTTGACTTGACTTGACTTGACTTGACTTGACTTGACTTGACTTGACTTGACTTGACTTGACTTGACTTGACTTGACTTGACTTGACTTGACTTGACTTGACTTGACTTGACTTGACTTGACTTGACTTGACTTGACTTGACTTGACTTGACTTGACTTGACTTGACTTGACTTGACTTGACTTGACTTGACTTGACTTGACTTGACTTGACTTGACTTGACTTGACTTGACTTGACTTGACTTGACTTGACTTGACTTGACTTGACTTGACTTGACTTGACTTGACTTGACTTGACTTGACTTGACTTGACTTGACTTGACTTGACTTGACTTGACTTGACTTGACTTGACTTGACTTGACTTGACTTGACTTGACTTGACTTGACTTGACTTGACTTGACTTGACTTGACTTGACTTGACTTGACTTGACTTGACTTGACTTGACTTGACTTGACTTGACTTGACTTGACTTGACTTGACTTGACTTGACTTGACTTGACTTGACTTGACTTGACTTGACTTGACTTGACTTGACTTGACTTGACTTGACTTGACTTGACTTGACTTGACTTGACTTGACTTGACTTGACTTGACTTGACTTGACTTGACTTGACTTGACTTGACTTGACTTGACTTGACTTGACTTGACTTGACTTGACTTGACTTGACTTGACTTGACTTGACTTGACTTGACTTGACTTGACTTGACTTGACTTGACTTGACTTGACTTGACTTGACTTGACTTGACTTGACTTGACTTGACTTGACTTGACTTGACTTGACTTGACTTGACTTGACTTGACTTGACTTGACTTGACTTGACTTGACTTGACTTGACTTGACTTGACTTGACTTGACTTGACTTGACTTGACTTGACTTGACTTGACTTGACTTGACTTGACTTGACTTGACTTGACTTGACTTGACTTGACTTGACTTGACTTGACTTGACTTGACTTGACTTGACTTGACTTGACTTGACTTGACTTGACTTGACTTGACTTGACTTGACTTGACTTGACTTGACTTGACTTGACTTGACTTGACTTGACTTGACTTGACTTGACTTGACTTGACTTGACTTGACTTGACTTGACTTGACTTGACTTGACTTGACTTGACTTGACTTGACTTGACTTGACTTGACTTGACTTGACTTGACTTGACTTGACTTGACTTGACTTGACTTGACTTGACTTGACTTGACTTGACTTGACTTGACTTGACTTGACTTGACTTGACTTGACTTGACTTGACTTGACTTGACTTGACTTGACTTGACTTGACTTGACTTGACTTGACTTGACTTGACTTGACTTGACTTGACTTGACTTGACTTGACTTGACTTGACTTGACTTGACTTGACTTGACTTGACTTGACTTGACTTGACTTGACTTGACTTGACTTGACTTGACTTGACTTGACTTGACTTGACTTGACTTGACTTGACTTGACTTGACTTGACTTGACTTGACTTGACTTGACTTGACTTGACTTGACTTGACTTGACTTGACTTGACTTGACTTGACTTGACTTGACTTGACTTGACTTGACTTGACTTGACTTGACTTGACTTGACTTGACTTGACTTGACTTGACTTGACTTGACTTGACTTGACTTGACTTGACTTGACTTGACTTGACTTGACTTGACTTGACTTGACTTGACTTGACTTGACTTGACTTGACTTGACTTGACTTGACTTGACTTGACTTGACTTGACTTGACTTGACTTGACTTGACTTGACTTGACTTGACTTGACTTGACTTGACTTGACTTGACTTGACTTGACTTGACTTGACTTGACTTGACTTGACTTGACTTGACTTGACTTGACTTGACTTGACTTGACTTGACTTGACTTGACTTGACTTGACTTGACTTGACTTGACTTGACTTGACTTGACTTGACTTGACTTGACTTGACTTGACTTGACTTGACTTGACTTGACTTGACTTGACTTGACTTGACTTGACTTGACTTGACTTGACTTGACTTGACTTGACTTGACTTGACTTGACTTGACTTGACTTGACTTGACTTGACTTGACTTGACTTGACTTGACTTGACTTGACTTGACTTGACTTGACTTGACTTGACTTGACTTGACTTGACTTGACTTGACTTGACTTGACTTGACTTGACTTGACTTGACTTGACTTGACTTGACTTGACTTGACTTGACTTGACTTGACTTGACTTGACTTGACTTGACTTGACTTGACTTGACTTGACTTGACTTGACTTGACTTGACTTGACTTGACTTGACTTGACTTGACTTGACTTGACTTGACTTGACTTGACTTGACTTGACTTGACTTGACTTGACTTGACTTGACTTGACTTGACTTGACTTGACTTGACTTGACTTGACTTGACTTGACTTGACTTGACTTGACTTGACTTGACTTGACTTGACTTGACTTGACTTGACTTGACTTGACTTGACTTGACTTGACTTGACTTGACTTGACTTGACTTGACTTGACTTGACTTGACTTGACTTGACTTGACTTGACTTGACTTGACTTGACTTGACTTGACTTGACTTGACTTGACTTGACTTGACTTGACTTGACTTGACTTGACTTGACTTGACTTGACTTGACTTGACTTGACTTGACTTGACTTGACTTGACTTGACTTGACTTGACTTGACTTGACTTGACTTGACTTGACTTGACTTGACTTGACTTGACTTGACTTGACTTGACTTGACTTGACTTGACTTGACTTGACTTGACTTGACTTGACTTGACTTGACTTGACTTGACTTGACTTGACTTGACTTGACTTGACTTGACTTGACTTGACTTGACTTGACTTGACTTGACTTGACTTGACTTGACTTGACTTGACTTGACTTGACTTGACTTGACTTGACTTGACTTGACTTGACTTGACTTGACTTGACTTGACTTGACTTGACTTGACTTGACTTGACTTGACTTGACTTGACTTGACTTGACTTGACTTGACTTGACTTGACTTGACTTGACTTGACTTGACTTGACTTGACTTGACTTGACTTGACTTGACTTGACTTGACTTGACTTGACTTGACTTGACTTGACTTGACTTGACTTGACTTGACTTGACTTGACTTGACTTGACTTGACTTGACTTGACTTGACTTGACTTGACTTGACTTGACTTGACTTGACTTGACTTGACTTGACTTGACTTGACTTGACTTGACTTGACTTGACTTGACTTGACTTGACTTGACTTGACTTGACTTGACTTGACTTGACTTGACTTGACTTGACTTGACTTGACTTGACTTGACTTGACTTGACTTGACTTGACTTGACTTGACTTGACTTGACTTGACTTGACTTGACTTGACTTGACTTGACTTGACTTGACTTGACTTGACTTGACTTGACTTGACTTGACTTGACTTGACTTGACTTGACTTGACTTGACTTGACTTGACTTGACTTGACTTGACTTGACTTGACTTGACTTGACTTGACTTGACTTGACTTGACTTGACTTGACTTGACTTGACTTGACTTGACTTGACTTGACTTGACTTGACTTGACTTGACTTGACTTGACTTGACTTGACTTGACTTGACTTGACTTGACTTGACTTGACTTGACTTGACTTGACTTGACTTGACTTGACTTGACTTGACTTGACTTGACTTGACTTGACTTGACTTGACTCTTGACTTGACTTGACTTGACTTGACTTGACTTGACTTGACTTGACTTGACTTGACTTGACTTGACTTGACTTGACTTGACTTGACTTGACTTGACTTGACTTGACTTGACTTGACTTGACTTGACTTGACTTGACTTGACTTGACTTGACTTGACTTGACTTGACTTGACTTGACTTGACTTGACTTGACTTGACTTGACTTGACTTGACTTGACTTGACTTGACTTGACTTGACTTGACTTGACTTGACTTGACTTGACTTGACTTGACTTGACTTGACTTGACTTGACTTGACTTGACTATGACTTGACTTGACTTGACTTGACTTGACTTGACTTGACTTGACTTGACTTGACTTGACTTGACTTGACTTGACTTGACTTGACTTGACTTGACTTGACTTGACTTGACTTGACTTGACTTGACTTGACTTGACTTGACTTGACTTGACTTGACTTGACTTGACTTGACTTGACTTGACTTGACTTGACTTGACTTGACTTGACTTGACTTGACTTGACTTGACTTGACTTGACTTGACTTGACTTGACTTGACTTGACTTGACTTGACTTGACTTGACTTGACTTGACTTGACTTGACTTGACTTGACTTGACTTGACTTGACTTGACTTGACTTGACTTGACTTGACTTGACTTGACTTGACTTGACTTGACTTGACTTGACTTGACTTGACTTGACTTGACTTGACTTGACTTGACTTGACTTGACTTGACTTGACTTGACTTGACTTGACTTGACTTGACTTGACTTGACTTGACTTGACTTGACTTGACTTGACTTGACTTGACTTGACTTGACTTGACTTGACTTGACTTGACTTGACTTGACTTGACTTGACTTGACTTGACTTGACTTGACTTGACTTGACTTGACTTGACTTGACTTGACTTGACTTGACTTGACTTGACTTGACTTGACTTGACTTGACTTGACTTGACTTGACTTGACTTGACTTGACTTGACTTGACTTGACTTGACTTGACTTGACTTGACTTGACTTGACTTGACTTGACTTGACTTGACTTGACTTGACTTGACTTGACTTGACTTGACTTGACTTGACTTGACTTGACTTGACTTGACTTGACTTGACTTGACTTGACTTGACTTGACTTGACTTGACTTGACTTGACTTGACTTGACTTGACTTGACTTGACTTGACTTGACTTGACTTGACTTGACTTGACTTGACTTGACTTGACTTGACTTGACTTGACTTGACTTGACTTGACTTGACTTGACTTGACTTGACTTGACTTGACTTGACTTGACTTGACTTGACTTGACTTGACTTGACTTGACTTGACTTGACTTGACTTGACTTGACTTGACTTGACTTGACTTGACTTGACTTGACTTGACTTGACTTGACTTGACTTGACTTGACTTGACTTGACTTGACTTGACTTGACTTGACTTGACTTGACTTGACTTGACTTGACTTGACTTGACTTGACTTGACTTGACTTGACTTGACTTGACTTGACTTGACTTGACTTGACTTGACTTGACTTGACTTGACTTGACTTGACTTGACTTGACTTGACTTGACTTGACTTGACTTGACTTGACTTGACTTGACTTGACTTGACTTGACTTGACTTGACTTGACTTGACTTGACTTGACTTGACTTGACTTGACTTGACTTGACTTGACTTGACTTGACTTGACTTGACTTGACTTGACTTGACTTGACTTGACTTGACTTGACTTGACTTGACTTGACTTGACTTGACTTGACTTGACTTGACTTGACTTGACTTGACTTGACTTGACTTGACTTGACTTGACTTGACTTGACTTGACTTGACTTGACTTGACTTGACTTGACTTGACTTGACTTGACTTGACTTGACTTGACTTGACTTGACTTGACTTGACTTGACTTGACTTGACTTGACTTGACTTGACTTGACTTGACTTGACTTGACTTGACTTGACTTGACTTGACTTGACTTGACTTGACTTGACTTGACTTGACTTGACTTGACTTGACTTGACTTGACTTGACTTGACTTGACTTGACTTGACTTGACTTGACTTGACTTGACTTGACTTGACTTGACTTGACTTGACTTGACTTGACTTGACTTGACTTGACTTGACTTGACTTGACTTGACTTGACTTGACTTGACTTGACTTGACTTGACTTGACTTGACTTGACTTGACTTGACTTGACTTGACTTGACTTGACTTGACTTGACTTGACTTGACTTGACTTGACTTGACTTGACTTGACTTGACTTGACTTGACTTGACTTGACTTGACTTGACTTGACTTGACTTGACTTGACTTGACTTGACTTGACTTGACTTGACTTGACTTGACTTGACTTGACTTGACTTGACTTGACTTGACTTGACTTGACTTGACTTGACTTGACTTGACTTGACTTGACTTGACTTGACTTGACTTGACTTGACTTGACTTGACTTGACTTGACTTGACTTGACTTGACTTGACTTGACTTGACTTGACTTGACTTGACTTGACTTGACTTGACTTGACTTGACTTGACTTGACTTGACTTGACTTGACTTGACTTGACTTGACTTGACTTGACTTGACTTGACTTGACTTGACTTGACTTGACTTGACTTGACTTGACTTGACTTGACTTGACTTGACTTGACTTGACTTGACTTGACTTGACTTGACTTGACTTGACTTGACTTGACTTGACTTGACTTGACTTGACTTGACTTGACTTGACTTGACTTGACTTGACTTGACTTGACTTGACTTGACTTGACTTGACTTGACTTGACTTGACTTGACTTGACTTGACTTGACTTGACTTGACTTGACTTGACTTGACTTGACTTGACTTGACTTGACTTGACTTGACTTGACTTGACTTGACTTGACTTGACTTGACTTGACTTGACTTGACTTGACTTGACTTGACTTGACTTGACTTGACTTGACTTGACTTGACTTGACTTGACTTGACTTGACTTGACTTGACTTGACTTGACTTGACTTGACTTGACTTGACTTGACTTGACTTGACTTGACTTGACTTGACTTGACTTGACTTGACTTGACTTGACTTGACTTGACTTGACTTGACTTGACTTGACTTGACTTGACTTGACTTGACTTGACTTGACTTGACTTGACTTGACTTGACTTGACTTGACTTGACTTGACTTGACTTGACTTGACTTGACTTGACTTGACTTGACTTGACTTGACTTGACTTGACTTGACTTGACTTGACTTGACTTGACTTGACTTGACTTGACTTGACTTGACTTGACTTGACTTGACTTGACTTGACTTGACTTGACTTGACTTGACTTGACTTGACTTGACTTGACTTGACTTGACTTGACTTGACTTGACTTGACTTGACTTGACTTGACTTGACTTGACTTGACTTGACTTGACTTGACTTGACTTGACTTGACTTGACTTGACTTGACTTGACTTGACTTGACTTGACTTGACTTGACTTGACTTGACTTGACTTGACTTGACTTGACTTGACTTGACTTGACTTGACTTGACTTGACTTGACTTGACTTGACTTGACTTGACTTGACTTGACTTGACTTGACTTGACTTGACTTGACTTGACTTGACTTGACTTGACTTGACTTGACTTGACTTGACTTGACTTGACTTGACTTGACTTGACTTGACTTGACTTGACTTGACTTGACTTGACTTGACTTGACTTGACTTGACTTGACTTGACTTGACTTGACTTGACTTGACTTGACTTGACTTGACTTGACTTGACTTGACTTGACTTGACTTGACTTGACTTGACTTGACTTGACTTGACTTGACTTGACTTGACTTGACTTGACTTGACTTGACTTGACTTGACTTGACTTGACTTGACTTGACTTGACTTGACTTGACTTGACTTGACTTGACTTGACTTGACTTGACTTGACTTGACTTGACTTGACTTGACTTGACTTGACTTGACTTGACTTGACTTGACTTGACTTGACTTGACTTGACTTGACTTGACTTGACTTGACTTGACTTGACTTGACTTGACTTGACTTGACTTGACTTGACTTGACTTGACTTGACTTGACTTGACTTGACTTGACTTGACTTGACTTGACTTGACTTGACTTGACTTGACTTGACTTGACTTGACTTGACTTGACTTGACTTGACTTGACTTGACTTGACTTGACTTGACTTGACTTGACTTGACTTGACTTGACTTGACTTGACTTGACTTGACTTGACTTGACTTGACTTGACTTGACTTGACTTGACTTGACTTGACTTGACTTGACTTGACTTGACTTGACTTGACTTGACTTGACTTGACTTGACTTGACTTGACTTGACTTGACTTGACTTGACTTGACTTGACTTGACTTGACTTGACTTGACTTGACTTGACTTGACTTGACTTGACTTGACTTGACTTGACTTGACTTGACTTGACTTGACTTGACTTGACTTGACTTGACTTGACTTGACTTGACTTGACTTGACTTGACTTGACTTGACTTGACTTGACTTGACTTGACTTGACTTGACTTGACTTGACTTGACTTGACTTGACTTGACTTGACTTGACTTGACTTGACTTGACTTGACTTGACTTGACTTGACTTGACTTGACTTGACTTGACTTGACTTGACTTGACTTGACTTGACTTGACTTGACTTGACTTGACTTGACTTGACTTGACTTGACTTGACTTGACTTGACTTGACTTGACTTGACTTGACTTGACTTGACTTGACTTGACTTGACTTGACTTGACTTGACTTGACTTGACTTGACTTGACTTGACTTGACTTGACTTGACTTGACTTGACTTGACTTGACTTGACTTGACTTGACTTGACTTGACTTGACTTGACTTGACTTGACTTGACTTGACTTGACTTGACTTGACTTGACTTGACTTGACTTGACTTGACTTGACTTGACTTGACTTGACTTGACTTGACTTGACTTGACTTGACTTGACTTGACTTGACTTGACTTGACTTGACTTGACTTGACTTGACTTGACTTGACTTGACTTGACTTGACTTGACTTGACTTGACTTGACTTGACTTGACTTGACTTGACTTGACTTGACTTGACTTGACTTGACTTGACTTGACTTGACTTGACTTGACTTGACTTGACTTGACTTGACTTGACTTGACTTGACTTGACTTGACTTGACTTGACTTGACTTGACTTGACTTGACTTGACTTGACTTGACTTGACTTGACTTGACTTGACTTGACTTGACTTGACTTGACTTGACTTGACTTGACTTGACTTGACTTGACTTGACTTGACTTGACTTGACTTGACTTGACTTGACTTGACTTGACTTGACTTGACTTGACTTGACTTGACTTGACTTGACTTGACTTGACTTGACTTGACTTGACTTGACTTGACTTGACTTGACTTGACTTGACTTGACTTGACTTGACTTGACTTGACTTGACTTGACTTGACTTGACTTGACTTGACTTGACTTGACTTGACTTGACTTGACTTGACTTGACTTGACTTGACTTGACTTGACTTGACTTGACTTGACTTGACTTGACTTGACTTGACTTGACTTGACTTGACTTGACTTGACTTGACTTGACTTGACTTGACTTGACTTGACTTGACTTGACTTGACTTGACTTGACTTGACTTGACTTGACTTGACTTGACTTGACTTGACTTGACTTGACTTGACTTGACTTGACTTGACTTGACTTGACTTGACTTGACTTGACTTGACTTGACTTGACTTGACTTGACTTGACTTGACTTGACTTGACTTGACTTGACTTGACTTGACTTGACTTGACTTGACTTGACTTGACTTGACTTGACTTGACTTGACTTGACTTGACTTGACTTGACTTGACTTGACTTGACTTGACTTGACTTGACTTGACTTGACTTGACTTGACTTGACTTGACTTGACTTGACTTGACTTGACTTGACTTGACTTGACTTGACTTGACTTGACTTGACTTGACTTGACTTGACTTGACTTGACTTGACTTGACTTGACTTGACTTGACTTGACTTGACTTGACTTGACTTGACTTGACTTGACTTGACTTGACTTGACTTGACTTGACTTGACTTGACTTGACTTGACTTGACTTGACTTGACTTGACTTGACTTGACTTGACTTGACTTGACTTGACTTGACTTGACTTGACTTGACTTGACTTGACTTGACTTGACTTGACTTGACTTGACTTGACTTGACTTGACTTGACTTGACTTGACTTGACTTGACTTGACTTGACTTGACTTGACTTGACTTGACTTGACTTGACTTGACTTGACTTGACTTGACTTGACTTGACTTGACTTGACTTGACTTGACTTGACTTGACTTGACTTGACTTGACTTGACTTGACTTGACTTGACTTGACTTGACTTGACTTGACTTGACTTGACTTGACTTGACTTGACTTGACTTGACTTGACTTGACTTGACTTGACTTGACTTGACTTGACTTGACTTGACTTGACTTGACTTGACTTGACTTGACTTGACTTGACTTGACTTGACTTGACTTGACTTGACTTGACTTGACTTGACTTGACTTGACTTGACTTGACTTGACTTGACTTGACTTGACTTGACTTGACTTGACTTGACTTGACTTGACTTGACTTGACTTGACTTGACTTGACTTGACTTGACTTGACTTGACTTGACTTGACTTGACTTGACTTGACTTGACTTGACTTGACTTGACTTGACTTGACTTGACTTGACTTGACTTGACTTGACTTGACTTGACTTGACTTGACTTGACTTGACTTGACTTGACTTGACTTGACTTGACTTGACTTGACTTGACTTGACTTGACTTGACTTGACTTGACTTGACTTGACTTGACTTGACTTGACTTGACTTGACTTGACTTGACTTGACTTGACTTGACTTGACTTGACTTGACTTGACTTGACTTGACTTGACTTGACTTGACTTGACTTGACTTGACTTGACTTGACTTGACTTGACTTGACTTGACTTGACTTGACTTGACTTGACTTGACTTGACTTGACTTGACTTGACTTGACTTGACTTGACTTGACTTGACTTGACTTGACTTGACTTGACTTGACTTGACTTGACTTGACTTGACTTGACTTGACTTGACTTGACTTGACTTGACTTGACTTGACTTGACTTGACTTGACTTGACTTGACTTGACTTGACTTGACTTGACTTGACTTGACTTGACTTGACTTGACTTGACTTGACTTGACTTGACTTGACTTGACTTGACTTGACTTGACTTGACTTGACTTGACTTGACTTGACTTGACTTGACTTGACTTGACTTGACTTGACTTGACTTGACTTGACTTGACTTGACTTGACTTGACTTGACTTGACTTGACTTGACTTGACTTGACTTGACTTGACTTGACTTGACTTGACTTGACTTGACTTGACTTGACTTGACTTGACTTGACTTGACTTGACTTGACTTGACTTGACTTGACTTGACTTGACTTGACTTGACTTGACTTGACTTGACTTGACTTGACTTGACTTGACTTGACTTGACTTGACTTGACTTGACTTGACTTGACTTGACTTGACTTGACTTGACTTGACTTGACTTGACTTGACTTGACTTGACTTGACTTGACTTGACTTGACTTGACTTGACTTGACTTGACTTGACTTGACTTGACTTGACTTGACTTGACTTGACTTGACTTGACTTGACTTGACTTGACTTGACTTGACTTGACTTGACTTGACTTGACTTGACTTGACTTGACTTGACTTGACTTGACTTGACTTGACTTGACTTGACTTGACTTGACTTGACTTGACTTGACTTGACTTGACTTGACTTGACTTGACTTGACTTGACTTGACTTGACTTGACTTGACTTGACTTGACTTGACTTGACTTGACTTGACTTGACTTGACTTGACTTGACTTGACTTGACTTGACTTGACTTGACTTGACTTGACTTGACTTGACTTGACTTGACTTGACTTGACTTGACTTGACTTGACTTGACTTGACTTGACTTGACTTGACTTGACTTGACTTGACTTGACTTGACTTGACTTGACTTGACTTGACTTGACTTGACTTGACTTGACTTGACTTGACTTGACTTGACTTGACTTGACTTGACTTGACTTGACTTGACTTGACTTGACTTGACTTGACTTGACTTGACTTGACTTGACTTGACTTGACTTGACTTGACTTGACTTGACTTGACTTGACTTGACTTGACTTGACTTGACTTGACTTGACTTGACTTGACTTGACTTGACTTGACTTGACTTGACTTGACTTGACTTGACTTGACTTGACTTGACTTGACTTGACTTGACTTGACTTGACTTGACTTGACTTGACTTGACTTGACTTGACTTGACTTGACTTGACTTGACTTGACTTGACTTGACTTGACTTGACTTGACTTGACTTGACTTGACTTGACTTGACTTGACTTGACTTGACTTGACTTGACTTGACTTGACTTGACTTGACTTGACTTGACTTGACTTGACTTGACTTGACTTGACTTGACTTGACTTGACTTGACTTGACTTGACTTGACTTGACTTGACTTGACTTGACTTGACTTGACTTGACTTGACTTGACTTGACTTGACTTGACTTGACTTGACTTGACTTGACTTGACTTGACTTGACTTGACTTGACTTGACTTGACTTGACTTGACTTGACTTGACTTGACTTGACTTGACTTGACTTGACTTGACTTGACTTGACTTGACTTGACTTGACTTGACTTGACTTGACTTGACTTGACTTGACTTGACTTGACTTGACTTGACTTGACTTGACTTGACTTGACTTGACTTGACTTGACTTGACTTGACTTGACTTGACTTGACTTGACTTGACTTGACTTGACTTGACTTGACTTGACTTGACTTGACTTGACTTGACTTGACTTGACTTGACTTGACTTGACTTGACTTGACTTGACTTGACTTGACTTGACTTGACTTGACTTGACTTGACTTGACTTGACTTGACTTGACTTGACTTGACTTGACTTGACTTGACTTGACTTGACTTGACTTGACTTGACTTGACTTGACTTGACTTGACTTGACTTGACTTGACTTGACTTGACTTGACTTGACTTGACTTGACTTGACTTGACTTGACTTGACTTGACTTGACTTGACTTGACTTGACTTGACTTGACTTGACTTGACTTGACTTGACTTGACTTGACTTGACTTGACTTGACTTGACTTGACTTGACTTGACTTGACTTGACTTGACTTGACTTGACTTGACTTGACTTGACTTGACTTGACTTGACTTGACTTGACTTGACTTGACTTGACTTGACTTGACTTGACTTGACTTGACTTGACTTGACTTGACTTGACTTGACTTGACTTGACTTGACTTGACTTGACTTGACTTGACTTGACTTGACTTGACTTGACTTGACTTGACTTGACTTGACTTGACTTGACTTGACTTGACTTGACTTGACTTGACTTGACTTGACTTGACTTGACTTGACTTGACTTGACTTGACTTGACTTGACTTGACTTGACTTGACTTGACTTGACTTGACTTGACTTGACTTGACTTGACTTGACTTGACTTGACTTGACTTGACTTGACTTGACTTGACTTGACTTGACTTGACTTGACTTGACTTGACTTGACTTGACTTGACTTGACTTGACTTGACTTGACTTGACTTGACTTGACTTGACTTGACTTGACTTGACTTGACTTGACTTGACTTGACTTGACTTGACTTGACTTGACTTGACTTGACTTGACTTGACTTGACTTGACTTGACTTGACTTGACTTGACTTGACTTGACTTGACTTGACTTGACTTGACTTGACTTGACTTGACTTGACTTGACTTGACTTGACTTGACTTGACTTGACTTGACTTGACTTGACTTGACTTGACTTGACTTGACTTGACTTGACTTGACTTGACTTGACTTGACTTGACTTGACTTGACTTGACTTGACTTGACTTGACTTGACTTGACTTGACTTGACTTGACTTGACTTGACTTGACTTGACTTGACTTGACTTGACTTGACTTGACTTGACTTGACTTGACTTGACTTGACTTGACTTGACTTGACTTGACTTGACTTGACTTGACTTGACTTGACTTGACTTGACTTGACTTGACTTGACTTGACTTGACTTGACTTGACTTGACTTGACTTGACTTGACTTGACTTGACTTGACTTGACTTGACTTGACTTGACTTGACTTGACTTGACTTGACTTGACTTGACTTGACTTGACTTGACTTGACTTGACTTGACTTGACTTGACTTGACTTGACTTGACTTGACTTGACTTGACTTGACTTGACTTGACTTGACTTGACTTGACTTGACTTGACTTGACTTGACTTGACTTGACTTGACTTGACTTGACTTGACTTGACTTGACTTGACTTGACTTGACTTGACTTGACTTGACTTGACTTGACTTGACTTGACTTGACTTGACTTGACTTGACTTGACTTGACTTGACTTGACTTGACTTGACTTGACTTGACTTGACTTGACTTGACTTGACTTGACTTGACTTGACTTGACTTGACTTGACTTGACTTGACTTGACTTGACTTGACTTGACTTGACTTGACTTGACTTGACTTGACTTGACTTGACTTGACTTGACTTGACTTGACTTGACTTGACTTGACTTGACTTGACTTGACTTGACTTGACTTGACTTGACTTGACTTGACTTGACTTGACTTGACTTGACTTGACTTGACTTGACTTGACTTGACTTGACTTGACTTGACTTGACTTGACTTGACTTGACTTGACTTGACTTGACTTGACTTGACTTGACTTGACTTGACTTGACTTGACTTGACTTGACTTGACTTGACTTGACTTGACTTGACTTGACTTGACTTGACTTGACTTGACTTGACTTGACTTGACTTGACTTGACTTGACTTGACTTGACTTGACTTGACTTGACTTGACTTGACTTGACTTGACTTGACTTGACTTGACTTGACTTGACTTGACTTGACTTGACTTGACTTGACTTGACTTGACTTGACTTGACTTGACTTGACTTGACTTGACTTGACTTGACTTGACTTGACTTGACTTGACTTGACTTGACTTGACTTGACTTGACTTGACTTGACTTGACTTGACTTGACTTGACTTGACTTGACTTGACTTGACTTGACTTGACTTGACTTGACTTGACTTGACTTGACTTGACTTGACTTGACTTGACTTGACTTGACTTGACTTGACTTGACTTGACTTGACTTGACTTGACTTGACTTGACTTGACTTGACTTGACTTGACTTGACTTGACTTGACTTGACTTGACTTGACTTGACTTGACTTGACTTGACTTGACTTGACTTGACTTGACTTGACTTGACTTGACTTGACTTGACTTGACTTGACTTGACTTGACTTGACTTGACTTGACTTGACTTGACTTGACTTGACTTGACTTGACTTGACTTGACTTGACTTGACTTGACTTGACTTGACTTGACTTGACTTGACTTGACTTGACTTGACTTGACTTGACTTGACTTGACTTGACTTGACTTGACTTGACTTGACTTGACTTGACTTGACTTGACTTGACTTGACTTGACTTGACTTGACTTGACTTGACTTGACTTGACTTGACTTGACTTGACTTGACTTGACTTGACTTGACTTGACTTGACTTGACTTGACTTGACTTGACTTGACTTGACTTGACTTGACTTGACTTGACTTGACTTGACTTGACTTGACTTGACTTGACTTGACTTGACTTGACTTGACTTGACTTGACTTGACTTGACTTGACTTGACTTGACTTGACTTGACTTGACTTGACTTGACTTGACTTGACTTGACTTGACTTGACTTGACTTGACTTGACTTGACTTGACTTGACTTGACTTGACTTGACTTGACTTGACTTGACTTGACTTGACTTGACTTGACTTGACTTGACTTGACTTGACTTGACTTGACTTGACTTGACTTGACTTGACTTGACTTGACTTGACTTGACTTGACTTGACTTGACTTGACTTGACTTGACTTGACTTGACTTGACTTGACTTGACTTGACTTGACTTGACTTGACTTGACTTGACTTGACTTGACTTGACTTGACTTGACTTGACTTGACTTGACTTGACTTGACTTGACTTGACTTGACTTGACTTGACTTGACTTGACTTGACTTGACTTGACTTGACTTGACTTGACTTGACTTGACTTGACTTGACTTGACTTGACTTGACTTGACTTGACTTGACTTGACTTGACTTGACTTGACTTGACTTGACTTGACTTGACTTGACTTGACTTGACTTGACTTGACTTGACTTGACTTGACTTGACTTGACTTGACTTGACTTGACTTGACTTGACTTGACTTGACTTGACTTGACTTGACTTGACTTGACTTGACTTGACTTGACTTGACTTGACTTGACTTGACTTGACTTGACTTGACTTGACTTGACTTGACTTGACTTGACTTGACTTGACTTGACTTGACTTGACTTGACTTGACTTGACTTGACTTGACTTGACTTGACTTGACTTGACTTGACTTGACTTGACTTGACTTGACTTGACTTGACTTGACTTGACTTGACTTGACTTGACTTGACTTGACTTGACTTGACTTGACTTGACTTGACTTGACTTGACTTGACTTGACTTGACTTGACTTGACTTGACTTGACTTGACTTGACTTGACTTGACTTGACTTGACTTGACTTGACTTGACTTGACTTGACTTGACTTGACTTGACTTGACTTGACTTGACTTGACTTGACTTGACTTGACTTGACTTGACTTGACTTGACTTGACTTGACTTGACTTGACTTGACTTGACTTGACTTGACTTGACTTGACTTGACTTGACTTGACTTGACTTGACTTGACTTGACTTGACTTGACTTGACTTGACTTGACTTGACTTGACTTGACTTGACTTGACTTGACTTGACTTGACTTGACTTGACTTGACTTGACTTGACTTGACTTGACTTGACTTGACTTGACTTGACTTGACTTGACTTGACTTGACTTGACTTGACTTGACTTGACTTGACTTGACTTGACTTGACTTGACTTGACTTGACTTGACTTGACTTGACTTGACTTGACTTGACTTGACTTGACTTGACTTGACTTGACTTGACTTGACTTGACTTGACTTGACTTGACTTGACTTGACTTGACTTGACTTGACTTGACTTGACTTGACTTGACTTGACTTGACTTGACTTGACTTGACTTGACTTGACTTGACTTGACTTGACTTGACTTGACTTGACTTGACTTGACTTGACTTGACTTGACTTGACTTGACTTGACTTGACTTGACTTGACTTGACTTGACTTGACTTGACTTGACTTGACTTGACTTGACTTGACTTGACTTGACTTGACTTGACTTGACTTGACTTGACTTGACTTGACTTGACTTGACTTGACTTGACTTGACTTGACTTGACTTGACTTGACTTGACTTGACTTGACTTGACTTGACTTGACTTGACTTGACTTGACTTGACTTGACTTGACTTGACTTGACTTGACTTGACTTGACTTGACTTGACTTGACTTGACTTGACTTGACTTGACTTGACTTGACTTGACTTGACTTGACTTGACTTGACTTGACTTGACTTGACTTGACTTGACTTGACTTGACTTGACTTGACTTGACTTGACTTGACTTGACTTGACTTGACTTGACTTGACTTGACTTGACTTGACTTGACTTGACTTGACTTGACTTGACTTGACTTGACTTGACTTGACTTGACTTGACTTGACTTGACTTGACTTGACTTGACTTGACTTGACTTGACTTGACTTGACTTGACTTGACTTGACTTGACTTGACTTGACTTGACTTGACTTGACTTGACTTGACTTGACTTGACTTGACTTGACTTGACTTGACTTGACTTGACTTGACTTGACTTGACTTGACTTGACTTGACTTGACTTGACTTGACTTGACTTGACTTGACTTGACTTGACTTGACTTGACTTGACTTGACTTGACTTGACTTGACTTGACTTGACTTGACTTGACTTGACTTGACTTGACTTGACTTGACTTGACTTGACTTGACTTGACTTGACTTGACTTGACTTGACTTGACTTGACTTGACTTGACTTGACTTGACTTGACTTGACTTGACTTGACTTGACTTGACTTGACTTGACTTGACTTGACTTGACTTGACTTGACTTGACTTGACTTGACTTGACTTGACTTGACTTGACTTGACTTGACTTGACTTGACTTGACTTGACTTGACTTGACTTGACTTGACTTGACTTGACTTGACTTGACTTGACTTGACTTGACTTGACTTGACTTGACTTGACTTGACTTGACTTGACTTGACTTGACTTGACTTGACTTGACTTGACTTGACTTGACTTGACTTGACTTGACTTGACTTGACTTGACTTGACTTGACTTGACTTGACTTGACTTGACTTGACTTGACTTGACTTGACTTGACTTGACTTGACTTGACTTGACTTGACTTGACTTGACTTGACTTGACTTGACTTGACTTGACTTGACTTGACTTGACTTGACTTGACTTGACTTGACTTGACTTGACTTGACTTGACTTGACTTGACTTGACTTGACTTGACTTGACTTGACTTGACTTGACTTGACTTGACTTGACTTGACTTGACTTGACTTGACTTGACTTGACTTGACTTGACTTGACTTGACTTGACTTGACTTGACTTGACTTGACTTGACTTGACTTGACTTGACTTGACTTGACTTGACTTGACTTGACTTGACTTGACTTGACTTGACTTGACTTGACTTGACTTGACTTGACTTGACTTGACTTGACTTGACTTGACTTGACTTGACTTGACTTGACTTGACTTGACTTGACTTGACTTGACTTGACTTGACTTGACTTGACTTGACTTGACTTGACTTGACTTGACTTGACTTGACTTGACTTGACTTGACTTGACTTGACTTGACTTGACTTGACTTGACTTGACTTGACTTGACTTGACTTGACTTGACTTGACTTGACTTGACTTGACTTGACTTGACTTGACTTGACTTGACTTGACTTGACTTGACTTGACTTGACTTGACTTGACTTGACTTGACTTGACTTGACTTGACTTGACTTGACTTGACTTGACTTGACTTGACTTGACTTGACTTGACTTGACTTGACTTGACTTGACTTGACTTGACTTGACTTGACTTGACTTGACTTGACTTGACTTGACTTGACTTGACTTGACTTGACTTGACTTGACTTGACTTGACTTGACTTGACTTGACTTGACTTGACTTGACTTGACTTGACTTGACTTGACTTGACTTGACTTGACTTGACTTGACTTGACTTGACTTGACTTGACTTGACTTGACTTGACTTGACTTGACTTGACTTGACTTGACTTGACTTGACTTGACTTGACTTGACTTGACTTGACTTGACTTGACTTGACTTGACTTGACTTGACTTGACTTGACTTGACTTGACTTGACTTGACTTGACTTGACTTGACTTGACTTGACTTGACTTGACTTGACTTGACTTGACTTGACTTGACTTGACTTGACTTGACTTGACTTGACTTGACTTGACTTGACTTGACTTGACTTGACTTGACTTGACTTGACTTGACTTGACTTGACTTGACTTGACTTGACTTGACTTGACTTGACTTGACTTGACTTGACTTGACTTGACTTGACTTGACTTGACTTGACTTGACTTGACTTGACTTGACTTGACTTGACTTGACTTGACTTGACTTGACTTGACTTGACTTGACTTGACTTGACTTGACTTGACTTGACTTGACTTGACTTGACTTGACTTGACTTGACTTGACTTGACTTGACTTGACTTGACTTGACTTGACTTGACTTGACTTGACTTGACTTGACTTGACTTGACTTGACTTGACTTGACTTGACTTGACTTGACTTGACTTGACTTGACTTGACTTGACTTGACTTGACTTGACTTGACTTGACTTGACTTGACTTGACTTGACTTGACTTGACTTGACTTGACTTGACTTGACTTGACTTGACTTGACTTGACTTGACTTGACTTGACTTGACTTGACTTGACTTGACTTGACTTGACTTGACTTGACTTGACTTGACTTGACTTGACTTGACTTGACTTGACTTGACTTGACTTGACTTGACTTGACTTGACTTGACTTGACTTGACTTGACTTGACTTGACTTGACTTGACTTGACTTGACTTGACTTGACTTGACTTGACTTGACTTGACTTGACTTGACTTGACTTGACTTGACTTGACTTGACTTGACTTGACTTGACTTGACTTGACTTGACTTGACTTGACTTGACTTGACTTGACTTGACTTGACTTGACTTGACTTGACTTGACTTGACTTGACTTGACTTGACTTGACTTGACTTGACTTGACTTGACTTGACTTGACTTGACTTGACTTGACTTGACTTGACTTGACTTGACTTGACTTGACTTGACTTGACTTGACTTGACTTGACTTGACTTGACTTGACTTGACTTGACTTGACTTGACTTGACTTGACTTGACTTGACTTGACTTGACTTGACTTGACTTGACTTGACTTGACTTGACTTGACTTGACTTGACTTGACTTGACTTGACTTGACTTGACTTGACTTGACTTGACTTGACTTGACTTGACTTGACTTGACTTGACTTGACTTGACTTGACTTG
The DNA here is from genome assembly GCA_922984085.1 of Sicus ferrugineus. Taxonomy (NCBI): domain Eukaryota; kingdom Metazoa; phylum Arthropoda; class Insecta; order Diptera; family Conopidae; genus Sicus; species Sicus ferrugineus. The sequence continues at coordinate 15,636,330 of OV277349.1, forward strand.
ACTTGACTTGACTTGACTTGACTTGACTTGACTTGACTTGACTTGACTTGACTTGACTTGACTTGACTTGACTTGACTTGACTTGACTTGACTTGACTTGACTTGACTTGACTTGACTTGACTTGACTTGACTTGACTTGACTTGACTTGACTTGACTTGACTTGACTTGACTTGACTTGACTTGACTTGACTTGACTTGACTTGACTTGACTTGACTTGACTTGACTTGACTTGACTTGACTTGACTTGACTTGACTTGACTTGACTTGACTTGACTTGACTTGACTTGACTTGACTTGACTTGACTTGACTTGACTTGACTTGACTTGACTTGACTTGACTTGACTTGACTTGACTTGACTTGACTTGACTTGACTTGACTTGACTTGACTTGACTTGACTTGACTTGACTTGACTTGACTTGACTTGACTTGACTTGACTTGACTTGACTTGACTTGACTTGACTTGACTTGACTTGACTTGACTTGACTTGACTTGACTTGACTTGACTTGACTTGACTTGACTTGACTTGACTTGACTTGACTTGACTTGACTTGACTTGACTTGACTTGACTTGACTTGACTTGACTTGACTTGACTTGACTTGACTTGACTTGACTTGACTTGACTTGACTTGACTTGACTTGACTTGACTTGACTTGACTTGACTTGACTTGACTTGACTTGACTTGACTTGACTTGACTTGACTTGACTTGACTTGACTTGACTTGACTTGACTTGACTTGACTTGACTTGACTTGACTTGACTTGACTTGACTTGACTTGACTTGACTTGACTTGACTTGACTTGACTTGACTTGACTTGACTTGACTTGACTTGACTTGACTTGACTTGACTTGACTTGACTTGACTTGACTTGACTTGACTTGACTTGACTTGACTTGACTTGACTTGACTTGACTTGACTTGACTTGTGTCGCTGATAGCTTGTGAACGCGCCCACCACGGTTTGCTCTCTTCGTTTTGACATCTTCGTGTTCTATGTGCCGCTATTCGCACATGACCTTGAATCGTTGAAAATGCCAGCGAATATGCAGAAATTGAATTTAGTCGTCAGCCAGCCGTAGGGAGAGCAAACTGTGGTGAGTGTGTCGTATTTGTATACTTATTTGTGTGTCATTTAATTGCCATTTATTAGAATAAATTTACTTCCTCTACATTGAAACTTCATCGAAGACCTCATTATTGGAGTATATTATAATCACCTCCCTAACGACGACAACTTTATTCACAGTTTTGGCTTTATTCGCTGTCGAGATTTATTCATGTTTGTCGTAATTTATTCACGTTTGGGTCTGTGATTTGATAATTTGATGTTATAAACTGTATTGTGAGAGTGTGTGTGACCGTCGCCATCAACTGTACCAAGCTGTGCAACTTGTCGCCAAGGACAGAAGGTTACACGCTCATTCGCCAGCGCAGCGCCAGAGTGTCTCATAGCCAACCTCGTCGATGGAAAGAACGCCTCCAAAACGTAGCCAGAGGTTAATGGAGAAAGCGCAAAGTACCGTAACAGCTATAGGTCGTAGCCCCAGCACCGTTAGTCGCTCGCCAGCAACAACAAGCCAAATGGCCCCAGTATTAGCCGCCGGCGCAGCATCTGTACAAGCCGCAGGCGCGTCGCCGACGTTCGCTGCCGCTGTGACGTCAGCGTATGATGCTGCCGCAGCACCATCATCTGTCGCCAAACCGACGTCGACATTCGCCGCCGCTGTAACATCAGCATGCGCTGCCGTCACGGCACCATCGCCCGTCGCCAAACCGGCGTCGACATTCGCCGCCGCTGTAACGTCAGCATATGCTGCTATCACAGCACAATCGTTCGTCGCCAAACCGACGCCGACATTAGCCGTCGCTGCGACGTCAGCATTTGCCGCTGACGCGACGCCAACAATCGTCGCAGCGCCGACGTTAACGTTCGCCGCCGCCGCGACGCCAGCGCACGCCGCAGGTGCAACGTCTTCATTTGCAACGCCAGTATTTGCCGTCAACGTCGCGCAGTCATTGCCAAACTGCACAGCATTAAACAGCACCGTGACCGAGCCAGTCAGCGTCATGAGCGGTGCAGCCAGCGCCAACGCATTGCCATTAGCGTCAATAATAATGTCAATGCAGAGTCGAATCGATGCGTTGCAAAATGAACTACGGGCAGCAGAGCAAAGTACGAGAACAACTGCCACCAGTAACGTAGTGCCGCCTATATCCGTTTCCACCAGTCTAACGCCATTGCCATATGGAATCGCCAATACAATGCCGCTACCCACTCAACCACTGATTGTCGGCCCAATGTCCATCTCGCCTTGGACAAGCGTAGAATCGAACGAAGCGTTACCACAACTCTCGTATCACGCAACACCTGCCGTTCATAACGCTTATTCGATGCCTAATTCAAACTCCAGAACTACACATACCACGCAAACAAACGGTTCCATAGGGAGCGCCATTAATAACCAGACTCATTTTCAAGTGGCACCGAGAAAATTAATCGAGCTGCCAAATTTCACAGGATTGCCGGAAGATTGGCCAGCGTTTTATACGGCATTTATGGAGTCAACAGCCACTTACAATTATTCGAACTTCGAAAACAATCAACGCTTGCAGAAAAGCCTTTCCGGGGAAGCCAAAGAAACAGTCAAGTCGTTGCTCATTCACCCCAACAACGTTAACGATCTAATGAACCTGCTGAAATCTCGATTCGGACGCCCTGATCAGCTCATACGTAGCCAGCTACAGCAAGCGAGAGAAATTCCGCCGATTCCTGAGCACGCAATAGCGCGCGTCGTGCCATTTGCCATCAAGATAAGGAACCTAGCCGCATTTCTTGCAACGGCCGGGGGCCACAGACATTTAGCCAATCCGACCCTACTGGAGGAATTGATATTGAAATTGCCTATGAGCAAAAGAGTGGAATGGGCGCGGCACGCCGCTGGAATACAACCGTACGCAACAGTTGAACACTTCAGCGAGTGGCTTAACGACTTAGCCGATATGATCTGTTCAGTACAAACAGCTGAAACACGAGAGCCCAGGAAGCGCGTTGTGTTGCACGCTGCAGAGAATCAACAAAGTCGCGCAAGTTGCTCCGTATGCCATGGGAATCATGCGACTACCAAGTGCGAGAACCTCATCAAAGTTGCAGTACCAGAAAGATGGAACCTGGTGAAAAAATTGAAGCTATGCTTTACCTGTTTGAAGCATGGGCATGTCACGCGTGAATGTCGCATACGCGCCCGATGCTCCATCGAAGGCTGTAACAGAAGGCACCATGTTATCCTCCATGAGTCAACAACAGGGCGAGGTTCAGTGCCGAAATCAGTACCACTCGGTATGAAATCGACGACGCATACTGTGAGTCAGGGCAACGACGTTGCACAAAGAGAAGCAGTACTCACTTGTGCAAAATGCACAACCACGGAATCAAAGCTGCTCTTTAGAGTTCTGCCGGTGACGCTTCATGGGCCAGCTAGAAGCATAGACACGTATGCGTTGTTGGACGAAGGTTCGTCTGTGACAATTATGGACGGCACCCTAATGCGAAAGTTGGGCCTCCAAGGCAGAAAATCCCAATTAGATATACATTGGATTGGAGGACGAACGGCCATCGAACCTGCCACGGTAGCGGACTTGCATGTGAGCGGTTTAAACATGAAAAGGAAGCACGCATTAAAAAACGTTTATGGAGTCTCGAGAATAAGTTTGCCAGTTCAAAGTTTGACCAAAGAAGATATCGAAGGCGCCAGAACCGAAGGGTTACCAGTGCATTTATACGAGAATGCGGAACCAAAGATATTAATCGGCTTGGATCATTGCCATCTGGGTGTGCCCATAAACTCGAGACGCCGTGGTAAAGTCAGTCCCTTCATGGTGCAGACGCAGCTAGGATGGGTCGCGTTCGGGCCATCGTCCGCAGGCATGAGGTCCAGCCATTTGCCAACGTGCCTATTCACGAACACGCAAACCGATACAGCGTTGCACGAACTAGTTGCCAGTTACATGCAAGTGGAGAATTTTGGTGTCAGACCTGCTCCGCCGGTACTAAGTAAGGAAGATATCAGAGCCAAAGAAATTCTGGAGACGACAGCGAAGAAGTTAAATGACAGATTTCAAATTGGTCTCCTATGGAAACGTGAAGCCATCGAAATGCCGGAGACGTACGACACAGCACTGAGGCGCTTAAAGCAAATAGAGCGAAAGATGAAGCGGGACAAGACCTTCGCAGACAAGTACAACTCCACGATGAAAAGTTACGTTGATAAACATTACGCCAGGAAACTGCAGCCAGCAGACATTTCGATACGCCAACCAAGAAGCTGGTTCTTGCCGCATTTCGGGGTTTTAAACCCAAACAAACCGCTCAAACTTAGATTAGTATTCGACGCCGCCGCTGAGACGAAAGGTATGTCGCTTAATTCCTTTCTCCTCAAGGGCCCACAAAATCTTCGGCAGCTGCCAAGCATACTGTTTCATTTTCGTCAGGGAGCCGTCGCAGTCTGCGCTGACATAAAAGAAATGTACCATCAAGTGATGATCCAGCCAAGCGACAGATGCTCACAACGGTTCCTATGGCGCGGAGGTGACGATACCCGACCTCCAGACGTTTACGAGATGCAAGTGATGACGTTCGGAGCGGCCTGCTCTCCATGTACTGCTGAGTATATCAAGACACTCAACGCTCTGAATCATCGAGGCCAACGCAATGAACGAGCCGTGAAGGCAATTTTAAATTATCATTACGTTGATGATTACGTCGACAGTTTCGGCAGCGCAGAGCAAGCGATTGAGGTAGCTAAAGAAGTTCGCATCATTCATGCAGATGGTGGGTTTGAGTTACGAGGATTTACGTCAAATTCGTTGCAAGTTTTAGAAGCTCTTGAGGGTGAGGCGAAAGCGCTCCAGTTTTGCGAAAAGGGCAATCCGTGCTCAGAAAGGGTACTTGGAATGTGTTGGCGGCCGCAGTCGGATCACTTCAATTATGATTTAAAGTTCAGTCGCATAAAGAGCGACGTCATAGACGGTACGAGATGCCCGACCAAACGAGAGTTGCTCAGCGTGGTTATGTCCGTCTTTGATCCATTAGGATTGCTGAGTCACTTCACCATTTGTGCCAAGCTGCTGATGCGCGAAGTGTGGCGCCATCAAATCGGATGGGATGAGCCAGTGCCACCAGGAGTCTTCAAGTCGTGGGACCAGTGGCGGAAAAGGTTGCCGGAGGTGGTCAACTTCAATGTTCCGAGATTTTATTTCCGCGACGACGATCCAAAACATCTACAGTTGCATCTCTTCGTTGATGCGAGTGAGGATGCTTTCGCCACGGTAGCCTATTGGCGATACGGAGCTACCATTGAACCGTTCACCACCATAATATGCGCAAAAACGAGATGTGCTCCGCTGAAGCGCATGACGATCCCTCGTCTGGAACTCCAAGCTGCTGTGCTGGGTTGTCGCCTGGCTAAGACAATCCAAGAAGAGCATGAACTGAAGATTGACAAAACAGTCTTGTGGACTGACTCGACAACGGTCATCCAGTGGATCAACAGCGAGCATCGCCGGTACAAGCCGTTTGTGGCCCACCGTATAGCCGAGATTTTAGACTCCACACGACCGTCGAACTGGAGGTGGGTTCCGACAAGCGACAACGTAGCTGACGAAGGGACGCGTGCGAATGGTCAAGCCGAATTGAACGTACCTTCCCGCTGGCTTACTGGTCCCGCATTTTTGAAGCAAAGCGAATGCATGTGGCCGGTCATGAGAGACGCTTGCCAACCGGCCTGTCCTGTAGAGGAGGAAAGACGCAGACAATTCGCTCTTTTGACAGTAAGTAACAACGCTATTGAATTTAACCGCTTCTCGTGTCTTCGTAGACTAGTGAGAACGGTAGCTTGGGTGAAGCGATTTCTCGACCACTGCCGTCGGCGCCACGAGTACAGCACATTACGAGGATTGACGGCTCGAGAGTTAGAAAGGGCTGAAACGCTACTCTGCCGAATAGCGCAACGTGACGAATTCGCTGATGAAATCGGGGCTGTCAAGAAAGGAGAAGATGTGGGTCACGATAGTCAGCTACGCGATTTAACACCTTTCGTCGACGATGAAGGCCTCCTGCGCGTTAATGGACGCATTGATGCTGCTAGCTGGTTGCCGTACAGCACGAGACGCCCGATCATCCTGCCGCCGAATCATCGATTCACTATGTTAGTGGTTGCGCATCAACATAGCTTATTTAAGCATCAGAATTCTGAAGCCGTTATCTGCGAGGTTCGCCGCAGGTACTGGATTCCGCGGATGCGCCGCGTAATGCGAAGGGTGCTAGCGAATTGTTATGTTTGCAGAATTTTACGAGCTCAACCACGCCAGCCGATTATGGGGCTCCTGCCTGAAGACAGATTGACGCCGTACGTTAGGCCCTTTACATACACTGGCCTCGATTATTTTGGACCGGTCCTAGTGACGATCGGCCGCCGGACTGAGAAAAGATGGATAGCACTCTTCACGTGCCTATCGGTACGAGCGATTCACCTCGAAGTAGCGCACGATTTGTCGACTGATGCGTGCATAATAGCGATACGGAATTTCATGAATCGTCGTGGTGTACCTACGAGAATACGATCCGACAATGGTACGAATTTCATCGGCGCTAGTAATGAGGCCACGAAATTTGAAGATGTGTTTGAATGTGGGCGTCTGCAGGACGAGTTGTCGTCCAAAGGCGTCGAATGGCTGTTTAGCGCGCCCGCCAACCCGTCGGAAGGAGGAGCGTGGGAGAGGATGGTTCAAGCAGTAAAAAGGGTTTTGCGCCATACGCTGAAGGAGATAGCGCCGCGGGAGCACACCTTGCAGTATTTCGTTATAGAAGCGGAAAACGTCGTAAACTCGAGGCCGTTAACGCATTTGCCAGTACACCCGGAGCAAGACGAGCCGCTTACGCCTAATCATTTTTTGTTGGGCTCAGCCAATACGGCAAGGACGCCGGGAGTACGAGAGCCAGTCACCAATCCGTGCCGACTTCGTAAACAATGGCTCATCGGACGTCAGCTTCGCGACGCATTTTGGAAGCGTTGGATACTTGAATACTTGCCGACGTTGACGCGTCGGACTAAATGGTGTCGCCGAGTTAAACCGATAGCAAAGGACGATCTGGTGCTCATTTGCGACGTGAATTCGCCGAGGAACCTATGGGCCCGTGGCAGAGTTGTGCAGCTGTATGCCGGGCCAGATGGGGTGGTGCGCAAGGTAGACGTCAGTACGGCCAAAGGTGTTGTTCGTCGCCCAGTTTCGAAGCTTGCCGTCCTGGATATCAATGGTGAATCCTGATCGATTCACGGGGGCGGGAGTGTCGCTGATAGCTTGTGAACGCGCCCACCACGGTTTGCTCTCTTCGTTTTGACATCTTCGTGTTCTATGTGCCGCTATTCGCACATGACCTTGAATCGTTGAAAATGCCAGCGAATATGCAGAAATTGAATTTAGTCGTCAGCCAGCCGTAGGGAGAGCAAACTGTGGTGAGTGTGTCGTATTTGTATACTTATTTGTGTGTCATTTAATTGCCATTTATTAGAATAAATTTACTTCCTCTACATTGAAACTTCATCGAAGACCTCATTATTGGAGTATATTATAATCACCTCCCTAACGACGACAACTTGACTTGACTTGACTTGACTTGACTTGACTTGACTTGACTTGACTTGACTTGACTTGACTTGACTTGACTTGACTTGACTTGACTTGACTTGACTTGACTTGACTTGACTTGACTTGACTTGACTTGACTTGACTTGACTTGACTTGACTTGACTTGACTTGACTTGACTTGACTTGACTTGACTTGACTTGACTTGACTTGACTTGACTTGACTTGACTTGACTTGACTTGACTTGACTTGACTTGACTTGACTTGACTTGACTTGACTTGACTTGACTTGACTTGACTTGACTTGACTTGACTTGACTTGACTTGACTTGACTTGACTTGACTTGACTTGACTTGACTTGACTTGACTTGACTTGACTTGACTTGACTTGACTTGACTTGACTTGACTTGACTTGACTTGACTTGACTTGACTTGACTTGACTTGACTTGACTTGACTTGACTTGACTTGACTTGACTTGACTTGACTTGACTTGACTTGACTTGACTTGACTTGACTTGACTTGACTTGACTTGACTTGACTTGACTTGACTTGACTTGACTTGACTTGACTTGACTTGACTTGACTTGACTTGACTTGACTTGACTTGACTTGACTTGACTTGACTTGACTTGACTTGACTTGACTTGACTTGACTTGACTTGACTTGACTTGACTTGACTTGACTTGACTTGACTTGACTTGACTTGACTTGACTTGACTTGACTTGACTTGACTTGACTTGACTTGACTTGACTTGACTTGACTTGACTTGACTTGACTTGACTTGACTTGACTTGACTTGACTTGACTTGACTTGACTTGACTTGACTTGACTTGACTTGACTTGACTTGACTTGACTTGACTTGACTTGACTTGACTTGACTTGACTTGACTTGACTTGACTTGACTTGACTTGACTTGACTTGACTTGACTTGACTTGACTTGACTTGACTTGACTTGACTTGACTTGACTTGACTTGACTTGACTTGACTTGACTTGACTTGACTTGACTTGACTTGACTTGACTTGACTTGACTTGACTTGACTTGACTTGACTTGACTTGACTTGACTTGACTTGACTTGACTTGACTTGACTTGACTTGACTTGACTTGACTTGACTTGACTTGACTTGACTTGACTTGACTTGACTTGACTTGACTTGACTTGACTTGACTTGACTTGACTTGACTTGACTTGACTTGACTTGACTTGACTTGACTTGACTTGACTTGACTTGACTTGACTTGACTTGACTTGACTTGACTTGACTTGACTTGACTTGACTTGACTTGACTTGACTTGACTTGACTTGACTTGACTTGACTTGACTTGACTTGACTTGACTTGACTTGACTTGACTTGACTTGACTTGACTTGACTTGACTTGACTTGACTTGACTTGACTTGACTTGACTTGACTTGACTTGACTTGACTTGACTTGACTTGACTTGACTTGACTTGACTTGACTTGACTTGACTTGACTTGACTTGACTTGACTTGACTTGACTTGACTTGACTTGACTTGACTTGACTTGACTTGACTTGACTTGACTTGACTTGACTTGACTTGACTTGACTTGACTTGACTTGACTTGACTTGACTTGACTTGACTTGACTTGACTTGACTTGACTTGACTTGACTTGACTTGACTTGACTTGACTTGACTTGACTTGACTTGACTTGACTTGACTTGACTTGACTTGACTTGACTTGACTTGACTTGACTTGACTTGACTTGACTTGACTTGACTTGACTTGACTTGACTTGACTTGACTTGACTTGACTTGACTTGACTTGACTTGACTTGACTTGACTTGACTTGACTTGACTTGACTTGACTTGACTTGACTTGACTTGACTTGACTTGACTTGACTTGACTTGACTTGACTTGACTTGACTTGACTTGACTTGACTTGACTTGACTTGACTTGACTTGACTTGACTTGACTTGACTTGACTTGACTTGACTTGACTTGACTTGACTTGACTTGACTTGACTTGACTTGACTTGACTTGACTTGACTTGACTTGACTTGACTTGACTTGACTTGACTTGACTTGACTTGACTTGACTTGACTTGACTTGACTTGACTTGACTTGACTTGACTTGACTTGACTTGACTTGACTTGACTTGACTTGACTTGACTTGACTTGACTTGACTTGACTTGACTTGACTTGACTTGACTTGACTTGACTTGACTTGACTTGACTTGACTTGACTTGACTTGACTTGACTTGACTTGACTTGACTTGACTTGACTTGACTTGACTTGACTTGACTTGACTTGACTTGACTTGACTTGACTTGACTTGACTTGACTTGACTTGACTTGACTTGACTTGACTTGACTTGACTTGACTTGACTTGACTTGACTTGACTTGACTTGACTTGACTTGACTTGACTTGACTTGACTTGACTTGACTTGACTTGACTTGACTTGACTTGACTTGACTTGACTTGACTTGACTTGACTTGACTTGACTTGACTTGACTTGACTTGACTTGACTTGACTTGACTTGACTTGACTTGACTTGACTTGACTTGACTTGACTTGACTTGACTTGACTTGACTTGACTTGACTTGACTTGACTTGACTTGACTTGACTTGACTTGACTTGACTTGACTTGACTTGACTTGACTTGACTTGACTTGACTTGACTTGACTTGACTTGACTTGACTTGACTTGACTTGACTTGACTTGACTTGACTTGACTTGACTTGACTTGACTTGACTTGACTTGACTTGACTTGACTTGACTTGACTTGACTTGACTTGACTTGACTTGACTTGACTTGACTTGACTTGACTTGACTTGACTTGACTTGACTTGACTTGACTTGACTTGACTTGACTTGACTTGACTTGACTTGACTTGACTTGACTTGACTTGACTTGACTTGACTTGACTTGACTTGACTTGACTTGACTTGACTTGACTTGACTTGACTTGACTTGACTTGACTTGACTTGACTTGACTTGACTTGACTTGACTTGACTTGACTTGACTTGACTTGACTTGACTTGACTTGACTTGACTTGACTTGACTTGACTTGACTTGACTTGACTTGACTTGACTTGACTTGACTTGACTTGACTTGACTTGACTTGACTTGACTTGACTTGACTTGACTTGACTTGACTTGACTTGACTTGACTTGACTTGACTTGACTTGACTTGACTTGACTTGACTTGACTTGACTTGACTTGACTTGACTTGACTTGACTTGACTTGACTTGACTTGACTTGACTTGACTTGACTTGACTTGACTTGACTTGACTTGACTTGACTTGACTTGACTTGACTTGACTTGACTTGACTTGACTTGACTTGACTTGACTTGACTTGACTTGACTTGACTTGACTTGACTTGACTTGACTTGACTTGACTTGACTTGACTTGACTTGACTTGACTTGACTTGACTTGACTTGACTTGACTTGACTTGACTTGACTTGACTTGACTTGACTTGACTTGACTTGACTTGACTTGACTTGACTTGACTTGACTTGACTTGACTTGACTTGACTTGACTTGACTTGACTTGACTTGACTTGACTTGACTTGACTTGACTTGACTTGACTTGACTTGACTTGACTTGACTTGACTTGACTTGACTTGACTTGACTTGACTTGACTTGACTTGACTTGACTTGACTTGACTTGACTTGACTTGACTTGACTTGACTTGACTTGACTTGACTTGACTTGACTTGACTTGACTTGACTTGACTTGACTTGACTTGACTTGACTTGACTTGACTTGACTTGACTTGACTTGACTTGACTTGACTTGACTTGACTTGACTTGACTTGACTTGACTTGACTTGACTTGACTTGACTTGACTTGACTTGACTTGACTTGACTTGACTTGACTTGACTTGACTTGACTTGACTTGACTTGACTTGACTTGACTTGACTTGACTTGACTTGACTTGACTTGACTTGACTTGACTTGACTTGACTTGACTTGACTTGACTTGACTTGACTTGACTTGACTTGACTTGACTTGACTTGACTTGACTTGACTTGACTTGACTTGACTTGACTTGACTTGACTTGACTTGACTTGACTTGACTTGACTTGACTTGACTTGACTTGACTTGACTTGACTTGACTTGACTTGACTTGACTTGACTTGACTTGACTTGACTTGACTTGACTTGACTTGACTTGACTTGACTTGACTTGACTTGACTTGACTTGACTTGACTTGACTTGACTTGACTTGACTTGACTTGACTTGACTTGACTTGACTTGACTTGACTTGACTTGACTTGACTTGACTTGACTTGACTTGACTTGACTTGACTTGACTTGACTTGACTTGACTTGACTTGACTTGACTTGACTTGACTTGACTTGACTTGACTTGACTTGACTTGACTTGACTTGACTTGACTTGACTTGACTTGACTTGACTTGACTTGACTTGACTTGACTTGACTTGACTTGACTTGACTTGACTTGACTTGACTTGACTTGACTTGACTTGACTTGACTTGACTTGACTTGACTTGACTTGACTTGACTTGACTTGACTTGACTTGACTTGACTTGACTTGACTTGACTTGACTTGACTTGACTTGACTTGACTTGACTTGACTTGACTTGACTTGACTTGACTTGACTTGACTTGACTTGACTTGACTTGACTTGACTTGACTTGACTTGACTTGACTTGACTTGACTTGACTTGACTTGACTTGACTTGACTTGACTTGACTTGACTTGACTTGACTTGACTTGACTTGACTTGACTTGACTTGACTTGACTTGACTTGACTTGACTTGACTTGACTTGACTTGACTTGACTTGACTTGACTTGACTTGACTTGACTTGACTTGACTTGACTTGACTTGACTTGACTTGACTTGACTTGACTTGACTTGACTTGACTTGACTTGACTTGACTTGACTTGACTTGACTTGACTTGACTTGACTTGACTTGACTTGACTTGACTTGACTTGACTTGACTTGACTTGACTTGACTTGACTTGACTTGACTTGACTTGACTTGACTTGACTTGACTTGACTTGACTTGACTTGACTTGACTTGACTTGACTTGACTTGACTTGACTTGACTTGACTTGACTTGACTTGACTTGACTTGACTTGACTTGACTTGACTTGACTTGACTTGACTTGACTTGACTTGACTTGACTTGACTTGACTTGACTTGACTTGACTTGACTTGACTTGACTTGACTTGACTTGACTTGACTTGACTTGACTTGACTTGACTTGACTTGACTTGACTTGACTTGACTTGACTTGACTTGACTTGACTTGACTTGACTTGACTTGACTTGACTTGACTTGACTTGACTTGACTTGACTTGACTTGACTTGACTTGACTTGACTTGACTTGACTTGACTTGACTTGACTTGACTTGACTTGACTTGACTTGACTTGACTTGACTTGACTTGACTTGACTTGACTTGACTTGACTTGACTTGACTTGACTTGACTTGACTTGACTTGACTTGACTTGACTTGACTTGACTTGACTTGACTTGACTTGACTTGACTTGACTTGACTTGACTTGACTTGACTTGACTTGACTTGACTTGACTTGACTTGACTTGACTTGACTTGACTTGACTTGACTTGACTTGACTTGACTTGACTTGACTTGACTTGACTTGACTTGACTTGACTTGACTTGACTTGACTTGACTTGACTTGACTTGACTTGACTTGACTTGACTTGACTTGACTTGACTTGACTTGACTTGACTTGACTTGACTTGACTTGACTTGACTTGACTTGACTTGACTTGACTTGACTTGACTTGACTTGACTTGACTTGACTTGACTTGACTTGACTTGACTTGACTTGACTTGACTTGACTTGACTTGACTTGACTTGACTTGACTTGACTTGACTTGACTTGACTTGACTTGACTTGACTTGACTTGACTTGACTTGACTTGACTTGACTTGACTTGACTTGACTTGACTTGACTTGACTTGACTTGACTTGACTTGACTTGACTTGACTTGACTTGACTTGACTTGACTTGACTTGACTTGACTTGACTTGACTTGACTTGACTTGACTTGACTTGACTTGACTTGACTTGACTTGACTTGACTTGACTTGACTTGACTTGACTTGACTTGACTTGACTTGACTTGACTTGACTTGACTTGACTTGACTTGACTTGACTTGACTTGACTTGACTTGACTTGACTTGACTTGACTTGACTTGACTTGACTTGACTTGACTTGACTTGACTTGACTTGACTTGACTTGACTTGACTTGACTTGACTTGACTTGACTTGACTTGACTTGACTTGACTTGACTTGACTTGACTTGACTTGACTTGACTTGACTTGACTTGACTTGACTTGACTTGACTTGACTTGACTTGACTTGACTTGACTTGACTTGACTTGACTTGACTTGACTTGACTTGACTTGACTTGACTTGACTTGACTTGACTTGACTTGACTTGACTTGACTTGACTTGACTTGACTTGACTTGACTTGACTTGACTTGACTTGACTTGACTTGACTTGACTTGACTTGACTTGACTTGACTTGACTTGACTTGACTTGACTTGACTTGACTTGACTTGACTTGACTTGACTTGACTTGACTTGACTTGACTTGACTTGACTTGACTTGACTTGACTTGACTTGACTTGACTTGACTTGACTTGACTTGACTTGACTTGACTTGACTTGACTTGACTTGACTTGACTTGACTTGACTTGACTTGACTTGACTTGACTTGACTTGACTTGACTTGACTTGACTTGACTTGACTTGACTTGACTTGACTTGACTTGACTTGACTTGACTTGACTTGACTTGACTTGACTTGACTTGACTTGACTTGACTTGACTTGACTTGACTTGACTTGACTTGACTTGACTTGACTTGACTTGACTTGACTTGACTTGACTTGACTTGACTTGACTTGACTTGACTTGACTTGACTTGACTTGACTTGACTTGACTTGACTTGACTTGACTTGACTTGACTTGACTTGACTTGACTTGACTTGACTTGACTTGACTTGACTTGACTTGACTTGACTTGACTTGACTTGACTTGACTTGACTTGACTTGACTTGACTTGACTTGACTTGACTTGACTTGACTTGACTTGACTTGACTTGACTTGACTTGACTTGACTTGACTTGACTTGACTTGACTTGACTTGACTTGACTTGACTTGACTTGACTTGACTTGACTTGACTTGACTTGACTTGACTTGACTTGACTTGACTTGACTTGACTTGACTTGACTTGACTTGACTTGACTTGACTTGACTTGACTTGACTTGACTTGACTTGACTTGACTTGACTTGACTTGACTTGACTTGACTTGACTTGACTTGACTTGACTTGACTTGACTTGACTTGACTTGACTTGACTTGACTTGACTTGACTTGACTTGACTTGACTTGACTTGACTTGACTTGACTTGACTTGACTTGACTTGACTTGACTTGACTTGACTTGACTTGACTTGACTTGACTTGACTTGACTTGACTTGACTTGACTTGACTTGACTTGACTTGACTTGACTTGACTTGACTTGACTTGACTTGACTTGACTTGACTTGACTTGACTTGACTTGACTTGACTTGACTTGACTTGACTTGACTTGACTTGACTTGACTTGACTTGACTTGACTTGACTTGACTTGACTTGACTTGACTTGACTTGACTTGACTTGACTTGACTTGACTTGACTTGACTTGACTTGACTTGACTTGACTTGACTTGACTTGACTTGACTTGACTTGACTTGACTTGACTTGACTTGACTTGACTTGACTTGACTTGACTTGACTTGACTTGACTTGACTTGACTTGACTTGACTTGACTTGACTTGACTTGACTTGACTTGACTTGACTTGACTTGACTTGACTTGACTTGACTTGACTTGACTTGACTTGACTTGACTTGACTTGACTTGACTTGACTTGACTTGACTTGACTTGACTTGACTTGACTTGACTTGACTTGACTTGACTTGACTTGACTTGACTTGACTTGACTTGACTTGACTTGACTTGACTTGACTTGACTTGACTTGACTTGACTTGACTTGACTTGACTTGACTTGACTTGACTTGACTTGACTTGACTTGACTTGACTTGACTTGACTTGACTTGACTTGACTTGACTTGACTTGACTTGACTTGACTTGACTTGACTTGACTTGACTTGACTTGACTTGACTTGACTTGACTTGACTTGACTTGACTTGACTTGACTTGACTTGACTTGACTTGACTTGACTTGACTTGACTTGACTTGACTTGACTTGACTTGACTTGACTTGACTTGACTTGACTTGACTTGACTTGACTTGACTTGACTTGACTTGACTTGACTTGACTTGACTTGACTTGACTTGACTTGACTTGACTTGACTTGACTTGACTTGACTTGACTTGACTTGACTTGACTTGACTTGACTTGACTTGACTTGACTTGACTTGACTTGACTTGACTTGACTTGACTTGACTTGACTTGACTTGACTTGACTTGACTTGACTTGACTTGACTTGACTTGACTTGACTTGACTTGACTTGACTTGACTTGACTTGACTTGACTTGACTTGACTTGACTTGACTTGACTTGACTTGACTTGACTTGACTTGACTTGACTTGACTTGACTTGACTTGACTTGACTTGACTTGACTTGACTTGACTTGACTTGACTTGACTTGACTTGACTTGACTTGACTTGACTTGACTTGACTTGACTTGACTTGACTTGACTTGACTTGACTTGACTTGACTTGACTTGACTTGACTTGACTTGACTTGACTTGACTTGACTTGACTTGACTTGACTTGACTTGACTTGACTTGACTTGACTTGACTTGACTTGACTTGACTTGACTTGACTTGACTTGACTTGACTTGACTTGACTTGACTTGACTTGACTTGACTTGACTTGACTTGACTTGACTTGACTTGACTTGACTTGACTTGACTTGACTTGACTTGACTTGACTTGACTTGACTTGACTTGACTTGACTTGACTTGACTTGACTTGACTTGACTTGACTTGACTTGACTTGACTTGACTTGACTTGACTTGACTTGACTTGACTTGACTTGACTTGACTTGACTTGACTTGACTTGACTTGACTTGACTTGACTTGACTTGACTTGACTTGACTTGACTTGACTTGACTTGACTTGACTTGACTTGACTTGACTTGACTTGACTTGACTTGACTTGACTTGACTTGACTTGACTTGACTTGACTTGACTTGACTTGACTTGACTTGACTTGACTTGACTTGACTTGACTTGACTTGACTTGACTTGACTTGACTTGACTTGACTTGACTTGACTTGACTTGACTTGACTTGACTTGACTTGACTTGACTTGACTTGACTTGACTTGACTTGACTTGACTTGACTTGACTTGACTTGACTTGACTTGACTTGACTTGACTTGACTTGACTTGACTTGACTTGACTTGACTTGACTTGACTTGACTTGACTTGACTTGACTTGACTTGACTTGACTTGACTTGACTTGACTTGACTTGACTTGACTTGACTTGACTTGACTTGACTTGACTTGACTTGACTTGACTTGACTTGACTTGACTTGACTTGACTTGACTTGACTTGACTTGACTTGACTTGACTTGACTTGACTTGACTTGACTTGACTTGACTTGACTTGACTTGACTTGACTTGACTTGACTTGACTTGACTTGACTTGACTTGACTTGACTTGACTTGACTTGACTTGACTTGACTTGACTTGACTTGACTTGACTTGACTTGACTTGACTTGACTTGACTTGACTTGACTTGACTTGACTTGACTTGACTTGACTTGACTTGACTTGACTTGACTTGACTTGACTTGACTTGACTTGACTTGACTTGACTTGACTTGACTTGACTTGACTTGACTTGACTTGACTTGACTTGACTTGACTTGACTTGACTTGACTTGACTTGACTTGACTTGACTTGACTTGACTTGACTTGACTTGACTTGACTTGACTTGACTTGACTTGACTTGACTTGACTTGACTTGACTTGACTTGACTTGACTTGACTTGACTTGACTTGACTTGACTTGACTTGACTTGACTTGACTTGACTTGACTTGACTTGACTTGACTTGACTTGACTTGACTTGACTTGACTTGACTTGACTTGACTTGACTTGACTTGACTTGACTTGACTTGACTTGACTTGACTTGACTTGACTTGACTTGACTTGACTTGACTTGACTTGACTTGACTTGACTTGACTTGACTTGACTTGACTTGACTTGACTTGACTTGACTTGACTTGACTTGACTTGACTTGACTTGACTTGACTTGACTTGACTTGACTTGACTTGACTTGACTTGACTTGACTTGACTTGACTTGACTTGACTTGACTTGACTTGACTTG
The DNA here is from genome assembly GCA_922984085.1 of Sicus ferrugineus. Lineage (NCBI taxonomy): Eukaryota > Metazoa > Arthropoda > Insecta > Diptera > Conopidae > Sicus > Sicus ferrugineus. The sequence goes on from OV277349.1 coordinate 15,654,479, forward strand.
ACTTGACTTGACTTGACTTGACTTGACTTGACTTGACTTGACTTGACTTGACTTGACTTGACTTGACTTGACTTGACTTGACTTGACTTGACTTGACTTGACTTGACTTGACTTGACTTGACTTGACTTGACTTGACTTGACTTGACTTGACTTGACTTGACTTGACTTGACTTGACTTGACTTGACTTGACTTGACTTGACTTGACTTGACTTGACTTGACTTGACTTGACTTGACTTGACTTGACTTGACTTGACTTGACTTGACTTGACTTGACTTGACTTGACTTGACTTGACTTGACTTGACTTGACTTGACTTGACTTGACTTGACTTGACTTGACTTGACTTGACTTGACTTGACTTGACTTGACTTGACTTGACTTGACTTGACTTGACTTGACTTGACTTGACTTGACTTGACTTGACTTGACTTGACTTGACTTGACTTGACTTGACTTGACTTGACTTGACTTGACTTGACTTGACTTGACTTGACTTGACTTGACTTGACTTGACTTGACTTGACTTGACTTGACTTGACTTGACTTGACTTGACTTGACTTGACTTGACTTGACTTGACTTGACTTGACTTGACTTGACTTGACTTGACTTGACTTGACTTGACTTGACTTGACTTGACTTGACTTGACTTGACTTGACTTGACTTGACTTGACTTGACTTGACTTGACTTGACTTGACTTGACTTGACTTGACTTGACTTGACTTGACTTGACTTGACTTGACTTGACTTGACTTGACTTGACTTGACTTGACTTGACTTGACTTGACTTGACTTGACTTGACTTGACTTGACTTGACTTGACTTGACTTGACTTGACTTGACTTGACTTGACTTGACTTGACTTGACTTGACTTGACTTGACTTGACTTGACTTGACTTGACTTGACTTGACTTGACTTGACTTGACTTGACTTGACTTGACTTGACTTGACTTGACTTGACTTGACTTGACTTGACTTGACTTGACTTGACTTGACTTGACTTGACTTGACTTGACTTGACTTGACTTGACTTGACTTGACTTGACTTGACTTGACTTGACTTGACTTGACTTGACTTGACTTGACTTGACTTGACTTGACTTGACTTGACTTGACTTGACTTGACTTGACTTGACTTGACTTGACTTGACTTGACTTGACTTGACTTGACTTGACTTGACTTGACTTGACTTGACTTGACTTGACTTGACTTGACTTGACTTGACTTGACTTGACTTGACTTGACTTGACTTGACTTGACTTGACTTGACTTGACTTGACTTGACTTGACTTGACTTGACTTGACTTGACTTGACTTGACTTGACTTGACTTGACTTGACTTGACTTGACTTGACTTGACTTGACTTGACTTGACTTGACTTGACTTGACTTGACTTGACTTGACTTGACTTGACTTGACTTGACTTGACTTGACTTGACTTGACTTGACTTGACTTGACTTGACTTGACTTGACTTGACTTGACTTGACTTGACTTGACTTGACTTGACTTGACTTGACTTGACTTGACTTGACTTGACTTGACTTGACTTGACTTGACTTGACTTGACTTGACTTGACTTGACTTGACTTGACTTGACTTGACTTGACTTGACTTGACTTGACTTGACTTGACTTGACTTGACTTGACTTGACTTGACTTGACTTGACTTGACTTGACTTGACTTGACTTGACTTGACTTGACTTGACTTGACTTGACTTGACTTGACTTGACTTGACTTGACTTGACTTGACTTGACTTGACTTGACTTGACTTGACTTGACTTGACTTGACTTGACTTGACTTGACTTGACTTGACTTGACTTGACTTGACTTGACTTGACTTGACTTGACTTGACTTGACTTGACTTGACTTGACTTGACTTGACTTGACTTGACTTGACTTGACTTGACTTGACTTGACTTGACTTGACTTGACTTGACTTGACTTGACTTGACTTGACTTGACTTGACTTGACTTGACTTGACTTGACTTGACTTGACTTGACTTGACTTGACTTGACTTGACTTGACTTGACTTGACTTGACTTGACTTGACTTGACTTGACTTGACTTGACTTGACTTGACTTGACTTGACTTGACTTGACTTGACTTGACTTGACTTGACTTGACTTGACTTGACTTGACTTGACTTGACTTGACTTGACTTGACTTGACTTGACTTGACTTGACTTGACTTGACTTGACTTGACTTGACTTGACTTGACTTGACTTGACTTGACTTGACTTGACTTGACTTGACTTGACTTGACTTGACTTGACTTGACTTGACTTGACTTGACTTGACTTGACTTGACTTGACTTGACTTGACTTGACTTGACTTGACTTGACTTGACTTGACTTGACTTGACTTGACTTGACTTGACTTGACTTGACTTGACTTGACTTGACTTGACTTGACTTGACTTGACTTGACTTGACTTGACTTGACTTGACTTGACTTGACTTGACTTGACTTGACTTGACTTGACTTGACTTGACTTGACTTGACTTGACTTGACTTGACTTGACTTGACTTGACTTGACTTGACTTGACTTGACTTGACTTGACTTGACTTGACTTGACTTGACTTGACTTGACTTGACTTGACTTGACTTGACTTGACTTGACTTGACTTGACTTGACTTGACTTGACTTGACTTGACTTGACTTGACTTGACTTGACTTGACTTGACTTGACTTGACTTGACTTGACTTGACTTGACTTGACTTGACTTGACTTGACTTGACTTGACTTGACTTGACTTGACTTGACTTGACTTGACTTGACTTGACTTGACTTGACTTGACTTGACTTGACTTGACTTGACTTGACTTGACTTGACTTGACTTGACTTGACTTGACTTGACTTGACTTGACTTGACTTGACTTGACTTGACTTGACTTGACTTGACTTGACTTGACTTGACTTGACTTGACTTGACTTGACTTGACTTGACTTGACTTGACTTGACTTGACTTGACTTGACTTGACTTGACTTGACTTGACTTGACTTGACTTGACTTGACTTGACTTGACTTGACTTGACTTGACTTGACTTGACTTGACTTGACTTGACTTGACTTGACTTGACTTGACTTGACTTGACTTGACTTGACTTGACTTGACTTGACTTGACTTGACTTGACTTGACTTGACTTGACTTGACTTGACTTGACTTGACTTGACTTGACTTGACTTGACTTGACTTGACTTGACTTGACTTGACTTGACTTGACTTGACTTGACTTGACTTGACTTGACTTGACTTGACTTGACTTGACTTGACTTGACTTGACTTGACTTGACTTGACTTGACTTGACTTGACTTGACTTGACTTGACTTGACTTGACTTGACTTGACTTGACTTGACTTGACTTGACTTGACTTGACTTGACTTGACTTGACTTGACTTGACTTGACTTGACTTGACTTGACTTGACTTGACTTGACTTGACTTGACTTGACTTGACTTGACTTGACTTGACTTGACTTGACTTGACTTGACTTGACTTGACTTGACTTGACTTGACTTGACTTGACTTGACTTGACTTGACTTGACTTGACTTGACTTGACTTGACTTGACTTGACTTGACTTGACTTGACTTGACTTGACTTGACTTGACTTGACTTGACTTGACTTGACTTGACTTGACTTGACTTGACTTGACTTGACTTGACTTGACTTGACTTGACTTGACTTGACTTGACTTGACTTGACTTGACTTGACTTGACTTGACTTGACTTGACTTGACTTGACTTGACTTGACTTGACTTGACTTGACTTGACTTGACTTGACTTGACTTGACTTGACTTGACTTGACTTGACTTGACTTGACTTGACTTGACTTGACTTGACTTGACTTGACTTGACTTGACTTGACTTGACTTGACTTGACTTGACTTGACTTGACTTGACTTGACTTGACTTGACTTGACTTGACTTGACTTGACTTGACTTGACTTGACTTGACTTGACTTGACTTGACTTGACTTGACTTGACTTGACTTGACTTGACTTGACTTGACTTGACTTGACTTGACTTGACTTGACTTGACTTGACTTGACTTGACTTGACTTGACTTGACTTGACTTGACTTGACTTGACTTGACTTGACTTGACTTGACTTGACTTGACTTGACTTGACTTGACTTGACTTGACTTGACTTGACTTGACTTGACTTGACTTGACTTGACTTGACTTGACTTGACTTGACTTGACTTGACTTGACTTGACTTGACTTGACTTGACTTGACTTGACTTGACTTGACTTGACTTGACTTGACTTGACTTGACTTGACTTGACTTGACTTGACTTGACTTGACTTGACTTGACTTGACTTGACTTGACTTGACTTGACTTGACTTGACTTGACTTGACTTGACTTGACTTGACTTGACTTGACTTGACTTGACTTGACTTGACTTGACTTGACTTGACTTGACTTGACTTGACTTGACTTGACTTGACTTGACTTGACTTGACTTGACTTGACTTGACTTGACTTGACTTGACTTGACTTGACTTGACTTGACTTGACTTGACTTGACTTGACTTGACTTGACTTGACTTGACTTGACTTGACTTGACTTGACTTGACTTGACTTGACTTGACTTGACTTGACTTGACTTGACTTGACTTGACTTGACTTGACTTGACTTGACTTGACTTGACTTGACTTGACTTGACTTGACTTGACTTGACTTGACTTGACTTGACTTGACTTGACTTGACTTGACTTGACTTGACTTGACTTGACTTGACTTGACTTGACTTGACTTGACTTGACTTGACTTGACTTGACTTGACTTGACTTGACTTGACTTGACTTGACTTGACTTGACTTGACTTGACTTGACTTGACTTGACTTGACTTGACTTGACTTGACTTGACTTGACTTGACTTGACTTGACTTGACTTGACTTGACTTGACTTGACTTGACTTGACTTGACTTGACTTGACTTGACTTGACTTGACTTGACTTGACTTGACTTGACTTGACTTGACTTGACTTGACTTGACTTGACTTGACTTGACTTGACTTGACTTGACTTGACTTGACTTGACTTGACTTGACTTGACTTGACTTGACTTGACTTGACTTGACTTGACTTGACTTGACTTGACTTGACTTGACTTGACTTGACTTGACTTGACTTGACTTGACTTGACTTGACTTGACTTGACTTGACTTGACTTGACTTGACTTGACTTGACTTGACTTGACTTGACTTGACTTGACTTGACTTGACTTGACTTGACTTGACTTGACTTGACTTGACTTGACTTGACTTGACTTGACTTGACTTGACTTGACTTGACTTGACTTGACTTGACTTGACTTGACTTGACTTGACTTGACTTGACTTGACTTGACTTGACTTGACTTGACTTGACTTGACTTGACTTGACTTGACTTGACTTGACTTGACTTGACTTGACTTGACTTGACTTGACTTGACTTGACTTGACTTGACTTGACTTGACTTGACTTGACTTGACTTGACTTGACTTGACTTGACTTGACTTGACTTGACTTGACTTGACTTGACTTGACTTGACTTGACTTGACTTGACTTGACTTGACTTGACTTGACTTGACTTGACTTGACTTGACTTGACTTGACTTGACTTGACTTGACTTGACTTGACTTGACTTGACTTGACTTGACTTGACTTG
>OV277349.1:15660383-15677883 GCA_922984085.1 Sicus ferrugineus
AAACACAGACAAACAGACAAACAGACAAACAGACAAACAGACAAACAGACAAACAGACAAACAGACAAACAGACAAACAGACAAACAGACAAACAGACAAACAGACAAACAGACAAACAGACAAACAGGCAAACAGACAAACAGACAAACAGACAAACAGGCAAACAGACAAACAGACAAACAGACAAACAGACAAACAGGCAAACAGGCAAACAGGCAAACAGGCAAACAGACAAACAGACAAACAGACAAACAGACAAACAGACAAACAGACAAACAGACAAACAGACAAACAGACAAACAGACAAACAGACAAACAGACAAACAGACAAACAGACAAACAGACAAACAGACAAACAGACAAACAGACAAACAGACAAACAACAAACAGGCAAACAGACAAACAGACAAACAGACAAACAGACAAACAGACAAACAGGCAAACAGACAAACAGACAAACAGACAAACAGACAAACAGACAAACAGACAAACAGACAAACAGACAAACAGACAAACAGACAAACAGACAAACAGACAAACAGACAAACAGACAAACAGACAAACAGACAAACAGACAAACAGACAACAGACAAACAGACAAACAGACAAACAGACAAACAGACAAACAGACAAACAGACAAACAGACAAACAGACAAACAGACAACAGACAAACAGACAAACAGACAAACAGACAAACAGACAAACAGACAAACAGACAAACAGACAAACAGACAAACAGACAAACAGACAAACAGACAAACAGACAAACAGACAAACAGACAAACAGACAAACAGACAAACAGACAAACAGACAAACAGACAAACAGACAAACAGACAAACAGACAAACAGACAAACAGACAAACAGACAAACAGACAAACAGACAAACAGACAAACAGGCAAACAGGCAAACAGACAAACAGACAAACAGACAAACAGACAAACAGACAAACAGACAAACAGACAAACAGACAAACAGACAAACAGACAAACAGACAAACAGACAAACAGACAAACAGACAAACAGACAAACAGACAAACAGACAAACAGACAAACAGACAAACAGACAAACAGACAAACAGACAAACAGACAAACAGACAAACAGACAAACAGACAAACAGACAAACAGACAAACAGACAAACAGACAAACAGACAAACAGACAAACAGACAAACAGACAAACAGACAAACAGACAAACAGACAAACAGACAAACAGACAAACAGACAAACAGACAAACAGACAAACAGACAAACAGACAAACAGACAAACAGACAAACAGACAAACAGACAAACAGACAAACAGACAAACAGACAAACAGACAAAACAGACAAACAGACAAACAGACAAACAGACAAACAGACAAACAGACAAACAGACAAACAGACAAACAGACAAACAGACAAACAGACAAACAGACAAACAGACAAACAGACAAACAGACAAACAGACAAACAGACAAACAGACAAACAGACAAACAGACAAACAGACAAACAGACAAACAGACAAACAGACAAACAGACAAACAGACAAACAGACAAACAGACAAACAGACAAACAGACAAACAGACAAACAGACAAACAGACAAACAGACAAACAGACAAACAGACAACAGACAAACAGACAAACAGACAAACAGACAAACAGACAAACAGACAAACAGACAAACAGACAAACAGACAAACAGACAAAAAGACAAACAGACAAACAGACAAACAGACAAACAGACAAACAGACAAACAGACAAACAGACAAACAGACAAACAGACAAACAGACAAACAGACAAACAGACAAACAGACAAACAGACAAACAGACAAACAGACAAACAGACAAACAGACAAACAGACAACAGACAAACAGACAAACAGACAAACAGACAAACAGACAAACAGACAACAGACAAACAGACAAACAGACAAACAGACAAACAGACAAACAGACAACAAACAGACAAACAGACAAACAGACAAACAGACAAACAGACAAACAGACAAACAGACAAACAGACAAACAGACAAACAGACAAACAGACAAACAGACAAACAGACAAACAGACAAACAGACAAACAGACAAACAGGCAAACAGACAAACAGGCAAACAGACAAACAGACAAACAGACAAACAGACAAACAGACAAACAGACAAACAGGCAAACAGACAAACAGGCAAACAGACAAACAGACAAACAGACAAACAGACAAACAGACAAACAGACAAACAGACAAACAGGCAAACAGGCAAACAGACAAACAGACAAACAGGCAAACAGACAAACAGACAAACAGAAAAAAAAAGAAAAACAGACAAACAGACAAACAGACAAACAGACAAACAGACAAACAGACAAACAGACAAACAGACAAACAGACAAACAGGCAAACAGACAAACAGACAAACAGGCAAACAGACAAACAGGCAAACAGGCAAACAGACAAACAGACAAACAGACAAACAGACAAACAGGCAAACAGACAAACAGACAAACAGACAAACAGACAAACAGGCAAACAGGCAAACAGACAAACAGACAAACAGACAAACAGACAAACAGGCAAACAGGCAAACAGACAAACAGACAAACAGACAAACAGACAAACAGACAAACAGACAAACAGACAAACAAACAGACAAACAGACAAACAGACAAACAGACAAACAGACAAACAGACAAACAGACAAACAGACAAACAGACAAACAGACAAACAGACAAACAGACAAACAGACAAACAGACAAACAGACAAACAGACAAACAGACAAACAGACAAACAGACAAACAGACAAACAGACAAACAGACAAACAGACAAACAGACAAACAGACAAACAGACAAACAGACAAACAGACAAACAGACAAACAGACAAACAGACAAACAGACAAACAGACAAACAGACAAACAGACAAACAGACAAACAGACAAACAGACAAAACAGACAAACAGACAAACAGACAAACAGGCAAACAGACAAACAGACAAACAGACAAACAGACAAACAGACAAACAGACAAACAGACAAACAGGCAAACAGGCAAACAGGCAAACAGACAAACAGACAAACAGGCAAACAGGCAAACAGGCAAACAGGCAAACAGGCAAACAGGCAAACAGGCAAACAGACAAACAGGCAAACAGGCAAACAGACAAACAGACAAACAGACAAACAGACAAACAGACAAACAGACAAACAGACAAACAGACAAACAGACAAACAGACAAACAGACAAACAGACAAACAGACAAACAGACAGAAACAGACAAACAGACAAACAGACAAACAGACAAACAGACAAACAGACAAACAGACAAACAGACAAACAGACAAACAGACAAACAGACAAACAGACAAACAGACAAACAGACAAACAGACAAACAGACAAACAGACAAACAGACAAACAGACAAACAGACAAACAGACAAACAGACAAACAGACAAACAGACAAACAGACAAACAGACAAACAGACAAACAGACAAACAGACAAACAGACAAACAGACAAACAGACAAACAGACAAACAGACAAACAGACAAACAGACAAACAGACAAACAGACAAACAGACAAACAGACAAACAGACAAACAGACAAACAGGCAAACAGGCAAACAGACAAACAGACAAACAGACAAACAGGCAAACAGGCAAACAGACAAACAGACAAACAGACAAACAGACAAACAGACAAACAGACAAACAGACAAACAGACAAACAGACAAACAGACAAACAGACAAACAGACAAACAGACAAACAGGCAAACAGACAAACAGACAAACAGGCAAACAGGCAAACAGGCAAACAGACAAACAGACAAACAGACAAACAGACAAACAGGCAAACAGACAAACAGACAAACAGACAAACAGACAAACAGACAAACAGACAAACAGACAAACAGACAAACAGGCAAACAGACAAACAGACAAACAGACAAACAGACAAACAGGCAAACAGACAAACAGACAAACAGGCAAACAGGCAAACAGGCAAACAGGCAAACAGACAAACAGACAAACAGACAAACAGGCAAACAGACAAACAGACAAACAGACAAACAGACAAACAGACAAACAGACAAAAGAGACAAACAGACAAACAGACAAACAGACAAAAGAGACAAACAGACAAACAGACAAACAGACAAACAGACAAACAGGCAAACAGACAAACAGACAAACAGACAAACAGACAAACAGACAAACAGACAAACAGACAAACAGACAAACAGACAAACAGACAAACAGACAAACAGACAAACAGACAAACAGACAAACAGACAAACAGACAAACAGACAAACAGACAAACAGACAAACAGACAAACAGACAAACAGACAAACAGACAAACAGACAAACAGACAAACAGACAAACAGACAAACAGACAAACAGACAAACAGACAAACAGACAAACAGACAAACAGACAAACAGACAAACAGACAAACAGACAAACAGACAAACAGACAAACAGACAAACAGACAAACAGACAAACAGACAAACAGACAAACAGACAAACAGACAAACAGACAAACAGACAAACAGACAAACAGACAAACAGACAAACAGACAAACAGACAAACAGACAAACAGACAAACAGACAAACAGACAAACAGACAAACAGACAAACAGACAAACAGGCAAACAGACAAACAGACAAACAGGCAAACAGGCAAACAGGCAAACAGGCAAACAGACAAACAGACAAACAGACAAACAGGCAAACAGACAAACAGGCAAACAGACAAACAGACAAACAGACAAACAGACAAACAGACAAACAGACAAACAGACAAACAGACAAACAGACAAACAGACAAACAGACAAACAGGCAAACAGACAAACAGACAAACAGACAAACAGACAAACAGACAAACAGACAAACAGACAAACAGACAAACAGACAAACAGACAAACAGACAAACAGACAAACAGACAAACAGACAAACAGACAAACAGACAAACAGACAAACAGACAAACAGACAAACAGACAAACAGACAAACAGACAAACAGACAAACAGACAAACAGACAAACAGACAAACAGACAAACAGACAAACAGACAAACAGACAAACAGACAAACAGACAAACAGACAAGCAGACAAGACAGACAAACAGACAAACAGACAAACAGACAAACAGACAAACAGACAAGCAGACACACAGACAAACAGACAAACAGACAAACAGACAAACAGACAAACAGACAAACAGACAAACAGACAAACAGACAAACAGACAAACAGACAAACAGACAAACAGACAAACAGACAAACAGACAAACAGACAAACAGACAAACAGACAAACAGACAAACAGACAAACAGACAAACAGACAAACAGACAAACAGACAAACAGACAAACAGACAAACAGACAAACAGACAAACAGACAAACAGACAAACAGACAAACAGACAAACAGACAAACAGACAAACAGACAAACAGACACACAGACAAACAGACAAACAGACACACAGACAAACAGACAAACAGGCAAACAGACAAACAGACAAACAGACAAACAGACAAACAGACAAACAGACAAACAGACAAACAGACAAACAGACAAACAGACAAACAGACAAACAGACAAACAGACAAACAGACAAACAGACAAAACAGACAAACAGACAAACAGACAAACAGACAAACAGACAAACAGACAAACAGACAAACAGACAAACAGACAAACAGACAAACAGACAAACAGACAAACAGACAAACAGACAAACAGACAAACAGACAAACAGGACAAACAGACAAACAGACAAACAGACAAACAGACAAACAGACAAACAGACAAACAGACAAACAGACAAACAGACAAGCAGACAACAGACAAACAGACAAACAGACAAACAGACAAACAGACAAACAGACAAACAGACAAACAGACAAACAGACAAACAGACAAACAGACAAACAGACAAACAGACAAACAGACAAACAGACAAACAGACAAACAGACAAACAGACAAACAGACAAACAGACAAACAGACAAACAGACAAACAGACAAACAGACAAACAGACAAACAGACAAACAGACAAACAGACAAACAGACAAACAGACAAACAGACAAACAGACAAACAGACAAACAGACACACAGACAAACAGACAAACAGACAAACAGACACACAGACAAACAGACAAACAGACAAACAGACAAACAGACAAACAGACAAACAGACAAACAGACAACAGACAAACAGACAAACAGACAAACAGACAAACAGACAAACAGACAAACAGACAAACAGACAAACAGACAAACAGACAAACAGACAAACAGACAAACAGACAAACAGACAAACAGACAAACAGACAAACAGACAAACAGACAAACAGACAAACAGACAAACAGACAAACAGACAAAACAGACAAACAGACAAACAGACAAACAGACAAACAGACAAACAGACAAACAGACAAACAGACAAACAGACAAACAGACAAACAGACAAACAGACAAACAGACAAACAGACAAACAGGACAAACAGACAAACAGACAAACAGACAAACAGACAAACAGACAAACAGACAAACAGACAAACAGACAAACAGACAAACAGACAAACAGACAAACAGACAAAGACAACAGACAAACAGACAAACAGGACAAACAGACAAACAGACAAACAGACAAACAGACAAACAGACAAACAGACAAACAGACAAACAGGCAAACAGACAAACAGACAAACAGACAAACAGACAAACAGGCAAACAGGCAAACAGACAAACAGACAAACAGACAAACAGACAAACAGACAAACAGACAAAACAGACAAACAGACAAACAGACAAACAGACAAACAGACAAACAGACAAACAGACAAACAGACAAACAGACAAACAGACAAAAGAGACAAACAGACAAACAGACAAACAGACAAACAGACAAACAGACAAACAGACAAACAGACAAACAGACAAACAGACAAACAGACAAACGACAAACAGACAAACAGACAAACAGACAAACAGACAAACAGACAAACAGACAAACAGACAAACAGACAAACAGACAAACAGACAAAAGAGACAAACAGACAAACAGACAAACAGACAAAACAGACAAACAGACAAACAGACAAAACAGACAAACAGACAAACAGACAAACAGACAAACAGACAAACAGACAAACAGACAAACAGACAAACAGACAAACAGACAAACAGACAAACAGACAAACAGACAAACAGACAAACAGACAAACAGACAAACAGACAAACAGACAAACAGACAAACAGACAAACAGACAAACAGACAAACAGACAAACAGACAAACAGACAAACAGACAAACAGACAAACAGACAAACAGACAAACAGACAAACAGACAAACAGACAAACAGACAAACAGACAAACAGACAACAGACAAACAGACAAACAGACAAACAGACAAACAGACAAACAGACAAACAGACAAACAGACCAAACAGACAAACAGACAAAACAGACAACAGACAAACAGACAAACAGACAAACAGACAAACAGACAAACAGACAACAGACAAACAGACAAACAGACAAACAGACAAACAGACAAACAGACAAACAGACAAACAGACAAAACAGACAAACAGACAAACAGACAAACAGACAAACAGACAAAACAGACAAACAGACAAACAGACAAACAGACAAACAGACAAACAGACAAACAGACAAACAGACAAACAGACAAACAGACAAACAGACAAACAGACAAACAGACAAACAGACAAACAGACAAACAGACAAACAGACAAACAGCAAACAGACAAACAGACAAACAGACAAACAGACAAACAGACAAACAGCAAACAAGCAAACAGACAAACAGACAAACAGACAAACAGACAAACAGACAAACAGGACAAACAGACAAACAGAGCAAACAGACAAACAGACAAAACAGACAAACAGACAAACAGACAAACAGACAAACAGACAAACAGACAAAAGAGACAAACAGACAAACAGACAAACAGACAAACAGACAAACAGACAAACAGACAAAACAGACAAACAGACAAACAGACAAACAGACAAACAGACAAACAGACAAACAGACAAACAGACAAACAGACAAACAGACAAACAGACAAACAGACAAACAGACAAACAGACAAACAGACCAAACAGACAAACAGACAAACAGACAAACAGACAAACAGACAAACAGACAAACAGACAAACAGACAAACAGACAAACAGACAAAAGAGACAAACAGACAAACAGACAAACAGACAAACAGACAAACAGACAAACAGACAAACAGACAAACAGACAAACAGACAAACAGACAAACAGACAAACAGACAAACAGACAAACAGACAAACAGACAAACAGACAAACAGACAAACAGACAAACAGACAAACAGACAAACAGACAAACAGACAAACAGACAAACAGACAAACAGACAAACAGACAAACAGACAAACAGACAAACAGACAAACAGACAAACAGACAAACAGACAAACAGACAAACAGACAAACAGACAAACAGACAAACAGACAAACAGACAAACAGACAAACAGACAAACAGACAAACAGACAAACAGACAAACAGACAAACAGACAAACAGACAAACAGACAAACAGACAAACAGACAAACAGACAAACAGACAAACAGACAAACAGACAAACAGACAAACAGACAAACAGACAAACAGACAAACAGACAAACAGACAAACAGACAAACAGACAAACAGACAAACAGACAAACAGACAAACAGACAAACAGACAAACAGACAAACAGACAAACAGACAAACAGACAAACAGACAAACAGACAAACAGACAAACAGACAAACAGACAAACAGGACAAACAACAAACAGACAAACAGACAAACAGACAAACAGACAAACAGACAAACAGACAAACAGACAAACAGACAAACAGACAAACAGACAAACAGACAACAGACAAACAGACAAACAGACAAACAGACAAACAGACAAAACAGACAAACAGACAAACAGACAAACAGACAAACAGACAAACAGACAAACAGACAAACAGACAAACAGACAAACAGACAAACAGACAAACAGACAAACAGACAAACAGACAAACAGACAAACAGACAAACAGACAAACAGACAAACAGACAAACAGACAAACAGACAAAACAGGCAAACAGACAAACAGACAAACAGACAAACAGGACAAACAGACAAACAGACAAACAGACAAACAGACAAACAGACAAACAGACAAACAGACAAACAGACAAACAGACAAACAGACAAACAGACAAACAGACAAACAGACAAACAGACAAACAGACAAACAGACAAACAGACAAACAGACAAACAGACAAACAGACAAACAGACAAACAGACAAACAGACAAACAGACAAACAGACAAACAGACAAACAGACAAACAGACAAACAGACAAACAGACAAACAGACAAACAGACAAACAGACAAACAGACAAAACAGACAAACAGACAAACAGACAAACAGACAAACAGACAAACAGACAAACAGACAAACAGACAAACAGACAAACAGACAAACAGACAAACAGACAAACAGACAAACAGACAAAACAGACAAACAGACAAACAGACAAACAGACAAACAGACAAACAGACAAACAGACAAACAGACAAACAGACAAACAGACAAACAGACAAACAGACAAACAGACAAACAGACAAACAGACAAACAGACAAACAGACAAACAGACAAACAGAACAAACAGACAAACAGACAAACAGACAAACAGACAAACAGACAAACAGACAAACAGACAAACAGACAAACAGACAAACAGACAAACAGACAAACAGACAAACAGACAAACAGACAAACAGACAAACAGACAAACAGACAAACAGACAAACAGACAAACAGACAAACAGACAAACAGACAAAACAGACAAACAGACAAACAGACAAACAGACAAACAGACAAACAGACAAACAGACAAACAGACAAACAGACAAACAGACAAACAGACAAACAGACAAACAGACAAACAGACAAACAGACAAACAGACAAACAGACAAACAGACAAACAGACAACAACAACAGACAAAACAGACAAACAGACAAACAGACAAACAGACAAACAGACAAACAGACAAACAGACAAACAGACAAACAGACAAACAGACAAACAGACAAACAGACAAACAGACAAACAGACAAACAGACAAACAGACAAACAGACAAACAGACAAACAGACAAACAGACAAACAGACAAACAGACAAACAGACAAACAGACAAACAGACAAAACAGACAAACAGACAAACAGACAAACAGACAAACAGACAAACAGACAAACAGACAAACAGACAAACAGACAAACAGACAAACAGACAAACAGACAAACAGACAAACAGACAAACAGACAAACAGACAAACAGACAAACAGACAAACAGACAAACAGACAAACAGACAAACAGACAAACAGACAAACAGACAAACAGACAAACAGACAAACAGACAAACAGACAAACAGACAAACAGACAAACAGAGCAAACAGACAAACAGACAAACAGACAAACAGACAAACAGGCAAAACAGACAACAGACAAACAGACAAAACAGACAAACAGACAAACAGACAAACAGGCAAACAGACAAACAGACAAACAGACAAACAGACAAACAGCAAACAGACAAACAGACAAACAGACAAACAGACAAACAGACAAACAGACAAACAGACAAACAGACAAACAGACAAACAGGCAAACAGACAAACAGACAAACAGACAAACAGGCAAACAGGCAAACAGGCAAACAGGCAAACAGGCAAACAGGCAAACAGACAAACAGACAAACAGACAAACAGACAAACAGACAAACAGACAAACAGACAAACAGACAAACAGACAAACAGACAAACAGGCAAACAGGCAAACAGACAAACAGACAAACAGACAAACAGACAAACAGACAAACAGACAAACAGACAAACAGGCAAACAGGCAAACAGACAAACAGACAAACAGACAAACAGACAAACAGACAAACAGACAAACAGACAAACAGACAAACAGACAAACAGACAAACAGACAAACAGACAAACAGACAAACAGACAAACAGACAAACAGACAAACAGACAAACAGACAAACAGACAAACAGACAAACAGGCAAACAGGCAAACAGGCAAACAGGCAAACAGACAAACAGACAAACAGACAAACAGACAAACAGACAAACAGACAAACAGACAAACAGACAAACAGACAGACCGACAGACAAACAGACAAACAGACAAACAGACAAACAGACAAACAGACAATCAGAACAAACAGACAAACAGACAAACAGACAAACAGACAAACAGACAAACAGGACAAACAGACAAACAGACAAACAGACAAACAGACAAACAGACAAACAGACAAACAGACAAACAGACAAACAGACAAACAGACAAACAGACAAACAGACAAACAGACAAACAGACAAACAGACAAAAGAGACAAAAGAGGCAAACAGGCAAACAGGCAAACAGGCAAACAGACAAACAGACAAACAGACAAACAGACAAACAGACAAACAGACAAAACAGACAAACAGACAAACAGACAAACAGACAAACAGACAAACAGACAAACAGACAAACAGACAAACAGACAAACAGACAAACAGGCAAACAGGCAAACAGACAAACAGACAAACAGGCAAACAGACAAACAGACAAACAGACAAACAGACAAACAGACAAACAGACAAACAGACAAACAGACTGTTCGCGCGGGAGGGTGAGATTTTAGATAGTTACAGAAGACTTACCGGCTTGCTCGGAGATTTAGTGATGATAACCCGGAGTCGGTGGCTTCTTATGGGTGGACGGCGCCGTCGGGGATGATGCCGGATGCTGATGATGATGATGATGAGTATGCTTTAATTTCCTCTTTTTTGGTTCACTGGACACTGGTGCAAGGCGGGTGCTTGCTCACACGTTTCACAAAAGATTGAAATTCCGCCACTTCCGGAAACCTATGATGAGCTGCTTGCCCTTCTGCTGAGATGCAGAAGAGCCGCTTTCACTCCGAGAGTGAGAGAAAACGGTGGCAGAACTCACCAGGAAACCTATGATGAGCTGCTTGCCCTTCTGCTAAGATGCAGAAGAGCCGCTTTCACTCCGAGAGTGAGAGAAAACGGTGGCAGAACTCACCAGGTACCGAACCGCGGGAGAGAGAGACCAAATTAGCATGGCATGGTGAGCTGCTTGCCCTTCTGCTGAGATGCAGAAGAGCCGCTTTCGCTCAGAAGCGAGAGAAAGCGGCGGCAGATCTCACCGCATGCCAAAGAGGTTGGGAGAGGCGAGGGTTGCCGTTGCTAACTGCGGCGAACAGCAGTTTGGCGTAAACATACCGCCCGCCTTGCAGTACTGCAACCTTAGCACCTATTGCAGCCATACGAAGTAGGGGGGTTCGTATGGGACGGACTGGGAGTTGATCTGAGCGACGAGAGATGCGGATCAGATCAACGTAATTGCCGGGAGCTCCAACGGGGAGGGGAGCGGCTGGTTGGACCGAAGATGGACTACTGACAAATAGAGAGCGTTGATTAGGGAACATCAACGTAAGTGCTGTCACACTTTAGGTGCATATATGACCCGACAGCACCCATCCAAAGATGGAATTTTGGGCGAAAGGCTGCCCATGGACGTAAGGCAAAGATCCGGGTAGGAACAGCCTAGTGATAACATCGGCCCCGAGTCGTAATCGAAGGGTGTGGGGCGAGTAGAATTCGGGGTCCGCCAACTTTATGTTGACAAAGGAGTGTCGTATTCGGGCATCGATGCAGCGACTGGGGGTGACAACTTCCCAGTCCGTGAGGAGAGCGTGGAATTCGATGGGTTCTGACTGGTCTCCACGAGAACGGAGTGTCAGCAGCACGACCAAATCCTTGCCGAATTGTACCGGAGTAAGGCCGATGGTGCGTACGAGCTTGCGGGAAATTTGAGAGATCTTGCAGCCGGAATCCAGTAGAGCGCGCTCGTACACAAACCCATCGTATCCGAGCACTCTCATTTTCGCAGTGGGCCGTAGTACTACGGATCGCTGCATCGCAGGCGTCAAGGAGACTCGGGGTACCGACATCGAGGGAAGTGATTTCGGGATTCATGTCTAAAATGAGAAAATTAGTAAATGCTGAAAACATGAAGGGGGAGGTTCCGATTTTGTGTCGAGTTACTGGGGCAACACGACTAATTTCGAGATTGGACGGGTCAGGGTTCCTTTTTCGGTTCGGACGTCGGCGACACGCGTTCTGCTATCAGAACCGAGATAGGTGTGGGTTATACGACCGAGTCTCCACTTCGTTGGGGGAAGGTTATCGTCTCGTGAGACTACGAGGTCATTGGGTTTTAACTTCAACTGAGGGTATTTCCATTTAGTTCTTTTATGGAGTTCAGCTAAATATTCATTTTTCCAGCGGCTGCAAAAGTGCTGATACATGGATTTAACCTTTTGCCATCGATTGACAATTTTGAGAGGGGAATTGAGTATTTCGGGTTCAGCAAGCGCTAAAATGGGACCACCGATGAGAAAGTGTCCTGGGGTAAGGGGTTGTAAATCAGAGGGGTCCTCGGACATGCTATTCAGCGGTCGCGAATTGAGACATGCTTCAATTTTGTAGAGAATGGTCGTAAATTCCTCAAAAGTGAAATGCATGTTTCCGACAAATTTTCGGAAGTGAAGCTTAAAGCTTTTGACTCCGGCTTCCCAGAGTCCACCCATGTGAGGCGCAGCGGCTGGTATGAAGTGCCACTGCAAGTTTTGGTAGGAGAATTGAGTGAGGACGTCGTCCTTACTTTGCTGGAGGAACGCTTTCCAGTCGTTCAGCAGGGCTTTAGATGCTCCAACGAAATTTTTCCCATTGTCTGAGTATAGATCCTTGGGACATCCTCTGCGTGCGGTAAAACGGCTGAACGCAGCGAGAAAAGTGGGCGTCGATAGATCGCTGGTAGCTTCTAGATGAATAGCCTTGGTCGCGAAGCAGACGAATATGCAGACGTAACCTTTCGTGATGAGGCACGCCCTGCCGGTATAATTTTTAATTTCAAACGGTCCCGCGAAGTCGAGACCGGTGGCAGCAAATAGGCGAGAGAGAGAGGTGCGTTCAGGCGGCAGTGCAGCCATCAGTTGTGTTTGGATTTGTTTCCGTTGTAGAGCACAGCTTTTGCAATGGTGAGTTGTGGTGCGAATGAGATTTTTCGCCTTAGGGATCCAATATTGAGTGCGAATTAAGCGTAGCATGAGTTGGTTTCCTCCATGCAAACTGATCTCATGGATGAACCGGACTAAGAGTCGGGTAAACACACAATTATAGGGGATTATAATCGGATGACGTTCGTCATAGGAGAGTGACGGACATGAGGTTAAACGTCCTCTTGCGCGGAGGACTCCATCTTGGGATGAGAATGGATTGAGTGACAGAATTGTACTCTTTCTGTCAAGATTCATCTTCATTTCCAGACAGTGATAATCATTGGCAAAATGAACCTTCTGCATGAGATTAGTTAGTCGGGTTTTAACATATTGAACCTCATCCGAATCAATACTTTTATCGTGTCGTCTAAATGAGGGGCGATGTTGGGGGTGTGAGTGATGGAAGAACCGGAAAATGTAAGAAAGTACGCGGAGAGCTCGTGGTAAAGAAGGAAATCTTTCCAAGAGGTCTTCATAGTAAGGAAAATATGCAAAATACGATTTGATGGGTTTTGCTTCCAGTTCGGTTTCAAAGATGTCGGGGTGAGGGGAGTGAGGCCAGTACTTTTTCTATTGGCGCAACCAATCCGGGCCTTGCCACCATAATGAGGTTTGTTGCAATTCAAGCGGATACATGCCACGACTGGCTAAGTCCGCTGGATTGTGTTGGGATTGGACATGAGACCAGCGAGTGGGATCTACGATTTCCACAATTTTGGCCACACGGTTAGCAACGAACGTAGTCCAGGTGCAAGGCGGTCGATTTACCCAAGCGAGCACGATGGTCGAATCAGTCCAGCAGTAGAGATCATACTGAGGAAACTCAAGATGAGGGATAACCGCATTTAACATGTCGGGGCCAATTTTGATGGGGGCAACTTTGGTTTTTGCATAAAGTAGAGAGGTACGGATTTCGTGAGAGTTACGAAGGCGTACATAGACCACGCCTGCGTATGCTTTTTCGGAAGCATCGCAAAACGCATGGATTTCAATGCCACTCGTGGGAGTGAAATGAATCCATCGAGGGATTTTTATGAGGTTAATTTGGTGATAGCACTGGACGAATTTTATCCACAGTTGTAGGGTTGACGGGATCAAGGGGTCATCCCAGCCGGTGGCATCCAGCCAAACTTGTTGCATGAGGGTTTTTGCAATAATAATGACCGGAGCCATCCAGCCTGCAGGATCAAATAATTTTGCAAGGAGTGACAGCATTTCTCGTTTGGTGTAAGAGGGGGAAATATCAAATGGTTTGGATTCAATGGTGAAGTAATCAGCCTTTGCATTCCATCGGATACCGAGTATTTTTGCTGTGCTGGAGTCTTCCAATTCTAGAAAATCCTTATTCAGTAGGTCTTCAGGAGGTATTCCTGATAGAATTTCCTGATGGTTAGCTGTCCATTTTCGCAGGGTAAATCCAGCAGAGCGAAGAGCTGCTGTCAATTCCTTTCGCGCACGGAGCGCTGTGTCGATAGTATGAGCACCGCACAGCGCGTCGTCGACATACATGGCTGTCCTCAAAATGGCAGCAGCCAGGGGGAATTCGGTTTCGACATCCTGGGCCAGCTGATGAAGCGTGCGAATTGCAAGAAAGGGGCACAGTTTACACCGAAGGTGACTGTTTGAAGTTCAAATTCGTGCACTTCATCATCTGGTGAATTTCTGAAAAGAATTCGTTGATAGCGCGAATGCTTCGGATCCACCAGAACCTGGCGATACATCTTCTCGATGTCTCCGTTGAAGACATATTGATAAAGACGCCATTTGAGAATGAGGAATGTTAGATCTGCTTGTAAAGCCGGACCAGGGTAAAGGGTGTCATTGAGACTGAGACCGTTGGTTGTGGGGCATGAGGCGTTAAAAACAACTCGCACCTTGGTGGAGCTGCTTTCTGGCTTGATGACTGCATGGTGAGGTAAGTAGTAAGTGTCAGAATGGAGCGAGGTTTGTTCGGGGTGAACAGGGATCATATGATTCAACTGGGAGTATTCTTGAATCACTGAATCATAAAGTTCTTTAAAACTCGGGGTTTTCAAGAGCCGCGCTTCGTTGCGGAGAAATTGTTTAAGAGCTATTTCTCTTGAACGTCCAAGTTGTAACTGCGAAGGGAATTCTTCTTTAAACGGCAGCGAGACGATGTAACGCCCATCGGGACGTCTTTGTGTTGTTTTCTCATACAAGTCATTGCAGTATTTTTCAGTTGGAGTGCGAAGACGCTGTTTTGTGATCTCCTCTAGTTCCCAGAAGCGCAAAACCTGACGGTCGAGGGCGACCTCGTTGAAAAACGAGACCCGCGTGGTAATTGAGGGGGTTGGCAGGTCCTGTGGAAGTGGACCCGTTAGAATCCAGCCGAATATTGTTTCTTGGGCTACGAGTGAACCCAGAATATTTCGTTTAATGCCATCCAGCAGGATTAGAGGGTAAATGTCAGCTCCAATCAAAACATCGATCTGATCACTTTGGTAGAAATGGTCATCAGCCAAAGGGATATTAGGAAGCGATTCACAGAGGTTCCGGTCAAGGGAGCAGACGGGAAGATTTCCGGTTAATTTTGGGAGGACGAGAGCCTTGGATTCTATACGAGTTCCGGAATTGCGAGGAGAGCCAATGTTAAACATACACAGTTTGCTAACAAGTGCTGTGATAGCTTGCTTGACACTTGCCACCCGCGCTTGAATGGTTTTCGTAGGTAGATGTAAGCGCTTTTGAATGCGCTCGGAGAGAAAAGTGGCTTCTGATCCGGGATCGGGATCTATAAGCGCACGAGCGAGATATGTTTCCTCGCGGTAACAGATATGTACCATTGCAGTAGCGAGTAAAACTTGCTTTGGTCGAGAGGTGAAGCAAGTCAGCACATTGGGTGTTTGAGGGGCTTCAGTGGACTGTAATTGATGTTGAGTTGAAGAGGTGGAGGGGGTCGCTCGGGAGTGCGAGGGGATAATTTGTTGCGCATTATTTTGTGCATTATTTGGCGTAGGGCCACGATGAGTGGAGGTATGAGGGCGCAAGGTTGCGGTGGTAGAGCTCGAAGGGAGCTTTGAATTGGGCATTGGGGTCGCCTCGCGATGTAATAGCGAATGATGTCGTTTATTACATGACATACACGTGTAAATACTTTGACAATCGCGCATTTGGTGCGAATGCGCAAGACAATTCGAACAGAATTTCAACCGTTGATTTGTTGACCAACGGGTTTCTGAGCTCATAGCTAGAAAACGTGGACATTGGCGTAGAGGGTGAGTTTGATCTGTGCATAGTTTGCAGCTAGTCGGGAGCATATTCGCCTGGAAAGTGT